>MUGJ01000087.1:0-302337 GCA_008931945.1 Penicillium sp. BW_162_3FA
TTTCCTGCACTTCCTGCCGAAGCTAGTGATGATGAATGTCGATATACCGAAGCTTTGTCTTGAACGCCGTATCCTCGCTCGTTAACAGTCTAATCGTCCGTTCGTTGTTATAGTCGATCGTTAAGTTATAGGAGGGGATAAAGCCGAGACTATTTATAAGCCGATGTCACTACTGTACTTGCTTTCCTGCTTCCGATAGGCCTAGCAATTTAGCTTCAGTGGTAGAGGTTGTGACAGTGGGCTGCTTGGTAGCCTTCTAGTCAATTGGGCCACTATATGCCTAGTAAATATAACCTATAGAGCTTTTACGATCTAAGTGATCTCTGTAAGAAGTGTTACTTACAAACTGGATTGAATCTGTAGTGCTTACTGTATTAGCACTGTACTCTATGGTAAGATTCCGGGTAGAATAGAGGTAGGTAATTACTCGATCAGCTGCTTAGTAATGCCTAGGCCCGGGATTAGTAAGGAACTGCGCTAGTCTTATAGTTGCCTTTGCTGTATCCGGCCTAGTAATTGTGGTAGTATAGCTAGTAGAGCCTACTTTCTTCTAGTAAAGTAAGATCTCCTACAGCGTAGCCGTGTCTTTATAAGGCATTAAATCGTCGACCGGTAGTAGGGTATATACTAGTAGACGATCTGTTAAGTTATACCGGCTAGTAATACTTATTACGTAGCTATCTTGATATAGCTAGAGCTTCTTCTGCTTCCTATTACGAATGATTTATATGTTAAGAAACTATACAGCTTCTCTATGATTAGTAAGCTCCTAGTAAGCTTTAAGATCCTTCTCTAATTGTATCGCCTTTGCCTTTATAATTATATGGCTAGCAATTAAGATATTATCTATATAGAAAAAGACTAGTAGTCTTTCTTTAACGAAGATATAGGGGTCTTCTAGCGCTTATTATAAACCTAGCTTTCGGAGTATATTAGCTGCTTCTTACTACTATAGTCGTGGCGAGATCTATAAGCCGTATAATACTTAACGAAGTTTCTAATATTTACCTAGGGATTAGAACCCTTTTGGTATATACGTATATACTTCTTACTCCGGGCCTAGCTTGCTATTTAAGAATACAGTGACTGCATCTTGCTAGTATAGATCTAGATCAAATGTAGTAACTAATGTAAAGATTATTCTTACTATTCTTACTGCTAATGTAGTAGCTCTCTTCTCTTTATAAGTAATTGTCTCGAGGTCTCTACGGATATAAATATGGGCTTTAAACTTTACTAGAAAACTATTTTAGTTAAATTTGTATATAAATATCTATAGTAAAGGGAGGATCTATATTCCCCTATCCTATGGCTTCTCTGTAACCTCGACCATCTCTTTCTTAAATAGAGAGTAGATCTCTTTCTTTATTGCTACGAGAAAGCCTTACTAGAAAGGATGATTTATAACGTCTTTCTAGTGCTTTAGTGGTAATAAGAGATTATCTCTATAGCGTCAATAATCTGGCTTTTCCATATAAAGACTAGCTGTAAAAGTATGTAGTAGAGCCGGTAGCTCTTTATTAAGAGGTTATATAGTAGTTATATATATAAAGTCGTTGTTTTTTCTTACTCTCTGCATACAACGTCTACTTAGTATATTACTAGTATCTATACTACTAGTAATCTCTCTGCTTAATACTAGCAATTCCGCCTAGAGCTATCTTTCTAGTTTATCTTCTACAGTAGGAATCGCTTCTTTTTTATACTACTAGGCCTAATCCCTAGCTAGTAATTAGTTATCTTAACCATATATATCTACCCCCTGATCTAGCTTAGTGGTATCACTTAACGGCGTTAAAGGTAGAGATTGATCCTTTAGAGCATCATCTTGCTCCTAGGCCTTAATTCTAACGGGCATTAATTAATTGATAGGCGTTAGAAATATATATAGTAGGTCTACTAGGGTAGGTATATACGCTCTCTCTACCCCTTAAAGTAGGGTGGTATGCTAGTAGACAGCCCTTAACGCTTATTATATAGGGCTCTCCGGCGGAGTATCTCTAGGCTCTTTATCGACTTCGTAAGCGTTGTGCTAGTGATTGTCTTTATCACAATAGCTTTCTTTAAGAGTACTAGCTTACTAGCTAGTGATCTTATAATTAATCACTTAGATAACCTCTTCTATAGTAATCTCCTTTAGCTTCTTTACTAATAGCATTGGAATCGGATAGAGCTTTTCATAGTCTAATAAGTACTTATATATCTCGTTAATAACGGTATCTCTAATATACCTCACTTTGCTTTTATACGGAAACTAGATCTTATAGATATTAGACGCTATATATCCTACTAAGAAGCCTATCTCGGCCTATAGATTTATCTTATTAGATCTTACTTAGTAGTTAATACAGTAATAGGCTAAGCTTCTATATAATCTAATATTTACTAGATTAATCCTTAGTGGTATCGCTACCCCCTAAAGGAACTCTTTTCTTACTTCTTCTTAGGGTATTAATCACTTATTCTCGGTAGTGATTAATATAGGGGTGTGATTTAATAACCATACTATAGCGCTTACAAATTCCGGCTATAAAGCCTTTAGAAGCTTATCTTCTTAGTAGAGTATCTGTATATATATAATGATTATACTACCGGATCTCTCTATATATCCGTTTATCTTAGGATAATCTAGCGGAGTATAGTATATAAGGATTCTATTACTTGTTAAACTATACTCCGACTTTCTGCCTATAGATAACTTATTATTATAGTAGAAAGCCTTAATTAGTAGCTTCTACTGATTTCTTATAAGCTATACAAACTAATTAATAGCTAATTAATATTTAGGCTTTAGCTTATAGATCATAATCTAATAAAATCTTACTCCCTCTATATAAAAATAAGAGATCTATCTATACCTATTATATATAGGAGGAAGCTATATAAGATTAAAATAGATCCTTCTAAACCGTCTAAAAGTATGTCCTACTGGCTAGCGAGAGATCTACCTTAGCGCTCTTAATAGATGATATATTTAGTATAGTGAAGCTTTTTCTGCCTACTTCGTTTCTTAGAGGATAACTCTATCTACTATAGTAGCAGTTTTTACTAAGATAGTAGGGTTAATATATATAAGACAACAATACTAGATCTTAGTAGAGGCCTTTAATCCCTATATTTTGATAGAAGCTCTTTAGGTAGCAAATACTTACTACAATACCTCCTCTTCTAGCTCGTTAAACAGCTAGAGATTAAATTGATCTTATAGGTATATACTAATAATAGGCCTATCTTTAGGGTTAATAATGCAGTTTATATACTGGCACTAAGTGCCGCCTTTCTTCTATAAAGAGGTATAAGACACTAGATTAGTATAGAAGCTAGGCGAGTATAGAGTATCACTTAATATAATCTCTATCCTTCCCTTCTATAGGTGCTTACTAATCAGCCTTACTATATCTTTCCCTAGTACCTTAGTGCTACTATTGCTAGTCGTTAAATTTATAACTTTAGGCGTAAAATTAACGAATAAAGCTTTATTATTATATACGTGAGTACTTAATATAGTATTGAGAACCTATCGGCACCGAAGAGTTACCTTACTAGCGCTAGTAGATAGAGTATGCTTACTCTAGTAGGTAGTAACAAAACTAACTTGGTTGTTAGTCTCTTAAAGCTTCGGTTTAGCTTTATTTATTATCTTATTAACCTATTACTTCTAGGCTAGATTCTTAGCGAGCTTGCTCTTCGCTCTCTTCTCTCTTCTCTTATTAATAACCTTTCCTTCTAGACGAATTACTTCGTTTAAAATCTAGTAGGTTTTGACCATATAGCGAGGATAAGGGTTACTATAAGGGTACTTCCTTTATTTAAATAGAAGCTTCTGTTAATCGGCTTCCGGCTTAGCTTCTTAATAACCTTACTAGGTTGAAAAGGCACTTTTCGGGATACTGGTTAAGGTTATAGTTTTAACGCCTATCTCCCGATTTATTATACGGAATGATTTAAGAAGATCTCGAGTATCGTATTCCTTCTTATCTATAATAATTTCTTAGTATTTTCCTTACTACTAGATTAGCAGTACTTCCTTTACTATATATAAGAAGTCTCGATTAGTATCACTGTTATCGATACCGAGGCTAATTGCTTACTCTCTTAGTGAATTCTACTTTTGAAGCTATTGTTTAATATCTCCTATCGGCTTCTGTATAGTAAAAACCTTCTAATTTATACGAATTTCTTCTTTATACGCTATCGACCGAGTAAATCGAGTCTTTAGGTATATAAGCCTATTATACGGAGTACGATATGTGATTAGAGCGAGATGATATATTAGGTCGAGGTAGGTAAGGATATACTCGTTAATATCACTTAGTCCTTTTACTTACTTCTCCTATTTAGTGTACTTCATTTTATATATATCCATCCGATCTCGCTAGATCCTTCGATCTTTGTTATCGCCGTCCTCTAGGTATTCCGGTTCTACCGGTTCTTAGAGAGGTATAGATCTTATTGCTTAGGATTCGGTTATCGTCGGGGGATCTGGGTTGCAAAGATCCTATACGTTCTTTTGTATGGCATATAGCTACACTTTTACAAACTAAGTAAGCCACTGCGGCGAGTCCTTCAGTTTTTCGCCCTTTATGGCGGAGAGGATTGATGCTGCCTCTATTGCTGGATTTAGGGGTTGAATAGCTTCACAATTGCTAATTCAGGGGTAGCTAGGTAGCTTTAAGGGGTAGAAAGCTGCTTTCTAGCAAGTGCCAGATACTATATCTCAAATAGTAATGCTTTCTTAGGTGCGAACCGGGCTTATAACTGTCGGCGTGGGCCGTATCGTAAATGTAGGGGTCCAATCAATCAATGGTGTTCAACTCTCTGTATTNNTGATTACATAACATTAATTACAAAACATGTAGGATTAATAAATCCTCCGGTATGCCGGTCGTCATATTCCGACAAAAATAAATAAATCACGTGACAAGTTGATCATTTATTGGCCATCTATTCCGTGATGCTAGCGCCAGCAACTAAAACCCCATCTAAAATTGACCCTCTTTTTGTTGACTGCCCTGCCTCAACTCATTCGCCAACATGGCCTCCGGAAGATGATCACATGTGAAAATAGATGGCTTTTCCTTTTTTCCCAATCCCGGCTATGGCCAGGATGAATTTTATGAGCATTTAATATCCTGTCGAGCTATAAACACAGCGAGATTCCCCATGGATAGTGAAGTATCTAAAAATTCATAAGAGGTTCACAGCTCACTATCTTTCATTCTTTTTCTACCCCATTCCCGCGTATTCCACGTCCATTGCCAATCTCAAACTATGACTTGCGATGTAGCAAGGGAACGACGTCGTGCGCGACGTAAAGAGACTAGATTCCAGCTGGAAGCCCACCAAGAGGATGATGCCATACGTGATAAGCATATACGTACCGACGAGTCCAGGGCCCTTCACCAGAAGTACGTCGAGCTTTGGATCGAGTGAGTGGCCACGTAATGCTTGCCCCGATTCCGTGTTTATTGACTTCTTAGGTTCCTTCTTGAAACTAGACGAGTGTCTGATGGCTACGTGCTAGAAAAGGGATGCCCGGCCCCTGACATTACTCAGATCAAAGGATTTATTCGGTGGTATACGTATTCTACCAAAGGGCGTCTTAGCCTAGATGGAAGGCCCACGGTGATCACTACTTTGGTATGCGCCGAGAGATTTTTCGGTGGTTTTGAGACAGCTATAGGAAATATGATTGCTATAGAGGATCGTTCGGAGATATACGGGGTTAGTATAGTCCGTTTTGCGAAGGCGTTTGATGTCGAGGCTAACCTTATCACAGTAGATTAGAGGAACTCTGACCACGGAGAAGGTCATTATGAAAAAGGAAAAAGATAAGTTCAATTTTACCAAGACAGATTATATTAATACCGTATCTTTACTCTAGACGGTTGACGATCCTATCTTTATCTATAGACTAACGAAAGTTTTCCTCTTATTTGCCCTATAGCTTTATCTTTTTACTAGTGTAAGAGTGTGATCCCAGAGGCCCTTTACTGTAACTAAGTTAGCATCATTGGTCCCTGTGCATGTCCGTACGGGATATGCCAAGACCCGAACCTGCATTTCCGGGTGCTATGGGCACCCGTACTTGATGGTATTTAGACACCAGTACGGAGTATTCCCAACATAATAGAAACCATGCGATACTTCACGAATCTCACTACGTCCCGTAAGGAGGCAGCTAAAGTGATAGCACTCCCGCATAGCAGCCTATATTTAGAGCCAGCTACATCGGCAAATGAATTCATCATCATCATCATCGCCGGAGTGGTCCACGGGTGGTGACATCGGACTTTTTCTGAAACTCCGCGGACTTTCAACGCCAATTTCCATCTCCATATCCCCATGGCTCCAGCATGCAGGGGGGAGGGAAAGCAATACAAAATGAATTTAATCCAGATGGTTTATAAAATTGGATCAATTCCTGTTTTCTCATCTCCTCCACCAACCTCACATCAATCTATATCTCCTAGCACATCATGTCGTCTACCGACGGAGGATCCACCACTCCCACCTTGATGAGCAAACCTCACGACAAAGAGGAAATCATCTCGAGCCCAGGGGCCGCCGAGAAGGCTCAGCCGGAAACTGAGCCGACCACTTTCTCCTCCACCTTCCAAGAGGCTGTCTTTATTCTCATCATTGGCTTGTCGCAACTATTCTCCGTCGGCGGTCTGGGCAATGCTGCCTACTCAATGGAACAGATCGGTACCTCTCTCGGCACAAACAGCAATGGACAGATGTCATGGTTCCTAGCCTCCTATTCCCTCTGCGGTGGTGTCTTCGTCCTAGTCACCGGCAGGCTGGGTGATCACTTCGGCCACAAATACGTATTCCTCTTCGGCTGGATCTGGATGGCCATCTGGTCACTGGTCTGCGGCTTCGCCCACGACATCGTTCTATTCGACATCGCCCGCGGCATGATGGGAATTGGCAATGGCGCACTAGTCCCCAACTCCTTCGCGCTGCTGGCGCGTGCGTTCCCACCTCTGTCGGTCAAGAAGAACATCGCCTTCGCCTTCCTGGGCTTCTGTGCTCCCTCGGGCTACATCTTCGGTGGTCTGATCGGAGCCGCCTTCGGCGAGAAAGTCACCTGGCGATGGGGATTCTGGTTCTGGGCCATCGGCTGCCTCGTTCTCAGTTTAGCGACTTTCGTCATTGTTCCTCACCGAATCGGCTCCCCGATTCCGGGACTAAGTCTCCGCCAGTTCGACTACATCGGTAGCTTGCTCGGCGTGTCAGCCCTGATCCTGTTCTCCTTTGCCTGGAACCAGGCTTCGGTCGTCGGCTGGCAAGAGCCCTACACTTACGCCCTGTTCATTGTCAGCGTCTTCCTACTCGTCGGATTCGTCTTCTCCCAGTCCCGAGTCTCTGCACCCATCCTACCCAATTCCCTCTGGGGGCGCCCTGGCTTCGCACCCGTGGTCACTGCCATGGCCTTCGGTTGGATGTCCTTCGGAATCTTCCTCTACTACACCACCGTCTACATTCTCACTATCCATAAAACTCAGCCGCTTGCCGCAGTGGCTCAAATGGTTCCCCTGGTCATTGGTGGCATGTTTGCTACGACGGCTGTTGCACTCTTCGTCGCCAAGACGCCTATCCAGTACATCTTCGGCGTGTCCATGTTCTCCTTTTTCATCGGCAACCTGCTTATGAGTTTCGTCAACTACTCGAACGTATACTGGGCCTTCATCTTCCCTGCTTGTCTGTTTGTTGTTGGTGGGCCTGACTTGTCGTTTGCCTCGTCCGGAATTATCATTTCCAACGCCGTCCTCCCTGAGGAGCAAGGTGTTGCGGGATCCTTTATCTCAACGGTTGTGCAGTACTCCATCTCCATTGGTCTCGGTATCGCCGCTACTGTTGAGTCTCATGTCAATGAGGGAGGACAGAACCCTATTCGCGGCTACCGCGGTGCCTTCTGGTTGGGAATTGGATTCGCGGCTGTGGGATTCTTTGTTGTAATTTTCTTTGTTCGCGACCACAGGTTTGAGTCGAAGGCGAAGGACCAGTCCGGCCCTGAGGCCATTTCCGAGACGGCGGATCTTTGAAGTGATTTGTGATATACTGATTGTGGTTTTGTTTCTTTCACTCCTGTTGGCCGGTATTAACCAGCTCAACGTAAATAATAGATACGTTGGCAGAAATGGTATATTTGAACAGATTGTTTCGGAGATGATAATTTGGTAATCGAAAATAAATGGACTATCTTCACTCAAGTAGATGCTAGGCAATTTACCTAGTCTTCGCCCTTTCTGTGGTCTCCTATTTGGCTGGTATAGTGAGAAGAAAGACCCTTGCGTCGTCCGCTGCCCGTTCTATGAGAATCTGTCGGATAAAAATGGGTCTTACATTACTAGTTCACTCGACTTTTACAGCACCCACTTGCTGACTGATCGATAACTAGTTAGAGGATACCTAACTAGTTAGTTGCTTGTTGGGGCATTCCACTGCTTAAATAAACCCGCAGTTGGTTAAATATTCTATGAGAGTACACTCAATATATGTTATCGAACCTACCATTGGTCCTTTCGTATACTAGCGCGTACCGCTTCTCTTGGAATCGACAGAATCTAACGAACTGAAGGAGTGTTAAATTACCACTAGCACCCTTTCGGGTATGATTATTCAGCATGTACTCGATCCGCCGCCTACATCAATTCAACATTCTGTCTACTGGCCATGCTCGGTACTAGCCCGTACAGATTTCTTCTGACTTGACAGAATCCTTTACGCCGTGGCACATCGATATCGTGTTTTGTAGAGTGACTCAACCTCTGGAAATTCGAATTCCCCACCAAGCTCAAAGAGGAGTAGGCTCAGCCGGAGTATTGTTGGTCTTGCAAGCCCTAGAAACAATCAGCCTCACTTGTAATCGTTCATCTAGTTCTATCGGATGTCAAATTATGAGGAGTTTATAAGAAAACAAGAAGTAAAATTTTATCCTATAATGTCTCCGTATATTTTCATGTCAGCTAATAGCAAAACGAACAAAAATAAAAATAAAAATAAAACAGTCACGACAAAGTACAATCTAGTTGACGTGCACACGCCAGTGCTCACGGTGACCCTCAGTGAATGCTGTGCGAGTGTGGTGGGTGGTAGCGTTATCGTTGAAGACGAAGTCACCAGCCTTCCACTGGTGACGGTATACGACCCGGTGATCGTACAGCAGAGCCGTAAGCTTCTCGCATAGCGCGTCGCTCTCAGCCTCAGACCAGCCAACGACCTGCACGATAGTCGGCTTGCTGCTTCCAGCGATGCACTTGGATTCGGGCCAGGGCTCGTGGATGCGGAAAGTATCGGCACCGGTCTCCGGGTGGGCGACGATGAAGGGCAGGTGCAAATCATGGCCGCCGAAGGCATCGTTGGCTTCTGTGAAAGTCTTCCATTTCAGCGAGCGCAGTTCCTCAAGAGAAATGGTGTCGGACCCGAGGAGCGGCAGGAGGTTGCGCGACGACGCAAAGAGCGTGAGACCACCCTCGGACTGCGAGGCCGCGCGGTTACGGAACATCTGGAAGAGAGGCGGCGAGGAGATCCATTCGCCGGTCTTCTCATTCTGGACCATCTTGAACACACCATCGTAGTGGAAGGGCATAGCCTCGCGCGTGAGCACGTTGTTCATGTTGATGTCTGCATTCTCGCGAACCTCGAGGATATCACCAAACGGCCACTGCTGGATCTCACCAAGCTGACGCGCCTTCTCGCGGAACACTTCCTTCTCGATTTCCATTGTGAATCCACGCAGGAGAAGAGGCGCAGAGGATAGAGCAAGACGTCGGACACGCTTCATATCGACGTCCTCGAACTTGAAGGGCCCGTGTCCTTCCTTTGGACAGACCTGTATACCGCAGGGGAAAAGCGGTTCAAAGTCGACCTCCATGCCTGGCCAATTGAAGAGGTCGCATTTGGCACGCAGCAACCATGGGTGGCCTGCAGCGTTGTTGACCACCTCAAATTCGGTCAGATCGACGGTGGATGCGTCGACCACGCGTAGGCTGGCGTCGGGAAGCAGTGCCAAGGCCCCATGCCACGGGGTGATGAAATCAGGGTTAATCGCAGGGGGGAACAGGTCAACAGTGATTTTGCCAACGTTGTTGGACTCATGGATTGACAGGCGGATGGCGGATGGCACAGCCGATGCCAGCAGAGTGGAGTAGGCCTAGATCTGTTAGCCCGGTCGGATCACCGGAGGAGAGGTGACAGTTACCTGGCCTCGCTGGAGCATAGCATTCTTCAAGGCGGTGGGATTGTTGCTCTCCGGGAGAGCCGTGTCGTAGTGTCGGCTCGTCGCTTGCCGATTATCATCCTCGGCCGAGGGGACGTGGGAGATTGAGTGGTCGAGGTGGTTGCGGGTCTTGGTTACAAAGTCGGAGTATTCCTCAAGGGTCTGGGCCTCCTGTGGCACAATGCTGGCCAAGGCCCCAGGGCGGGTGAATTCCAGATGGCGAAGGCCCAGAGATGCGGCGAGCTTTTGCAGCTCTTGGTGATAAGCGAAAGCGTCACTGTCGGCGATGTTCAGAATATCTCAATCAAGGTTAGCCTTACGCATCGAAGAAAAATGAAGACGAATGCTTACCGCCATATACTGATGCATCCGACACAATCACAACGGTGGCACCGCCCTCGTAGATTTCGGCAATAGAGTGGGCGAATCCATTGAGCGTCTGCAAGGCGATCTCTTCGGCCTTGTCTGGAAGAGGGCCTAGTGTCTTGCGCTTGTTTCTTCCCTCGGCTGGAGCCTTGAAGGGGAAAGCTGGAAGGATGAAACGGACAGCCTCCTTGTTGGAGACAATGTCTCCGATCTGCTTCTCGAGCGTGGGGACGAACTTGGAGAAGCGATCGGGGACGGTGGCGGAGCGGTGGCGGTATGCAGCAATGAGGAAGACAATTTGTGAGACCTTAGTCTCGATGTCGGATAGAGGGTTTCCGGCGTAAGGCATGTTGCGTTTTGAATTGATATTGATCCGATTACTACCAAGATGCTCTGGTCTGGTTTGAGTCCATCTTGTCGCGGGACAAGTGATCTAATATATCATTGTCTTGAAAGACTGGCATCCAGTATTGTCCGGATGCCAACCCTTCCGAATTGATGCCCTCCGACCATGATCTGGTGAGACTGCAAGATGGATGGAAGCAGCACGCGGATTCCGCGGATCTCTCCCCAGACGGGTTCCATGCCAGCGCGTCCACGTCCACGGACGGTGTCGGTGAGAATATCTCATCATGCATCGGACTCCGGATACGATAGAGAGCCATTTATCTGATTTGTAGATCGTTCCAGTTTTGTCGAAGAAGGCTCTCTTCTTTCTTTGGCGTCTTCTTGTCCCCGGTCGGGGGACCGACGCACAGGACTGGTCTCATTCCGCTGGAGTCAGCACAGAGTCTGATTCAACGCTCTCGATGCTGTCCATGATTTATGTATGTGCTCTTCATTCAACATATATGAATGTTGTAGCCACCATGGTATTCAAGAGGAACAGTCAAAGAGGGCCCATTTAGAGGGGGGACGCATTCCCGTCTCATGTGATCAGACACCTTCATTATCTGGGCATGTACTCATTGATCTAGAGAGATATCTGTGAAAGTATTCTAAGGATATTCCTTTCACCAGTATAACAAATGTAAATAAATCATATCAACCTCCGAGTACCAAGACGGCGATCACGGGAGTTGGACCCATTCCGCGATTCCGCCCCCACTTGACGTTGGGGGCCGAGCCGAGCCGAAGGGGCTTAGTACGTCGATGCAGGGGGATGTCCAACTTGCCTTCTTACATCCTACTCGACATGGATGTTGCCCACCCCCGCAAGAAGCTCACCCTCTCCTGTTCGCGATGTCGCGCCTCCAAACTAAAATGCGATCGCAAGGAGCCTTGTGTGAGTGTGCCTAAAATCTTATGGAATTGCGAACTCATTGTTTCTAGTTGGAATGCGTGAAGCGCGACTGCGCCCACCTATGTACCAAGAGTGAGCGTCAACCGAGAGCCAAGCGGACCAAAACCCAACATACAGAACAAAATCGCAGCCAAGTGACGCCGGAGGAAGAGGAAGAACCGGAGGTCGAAGAAACGGCGCAGATCTTGGAGCATTTCGTGGATGTCATTCCTATCCCCACCGAATCAGCGGACGTGGCCCCTGACATCCCCAATCGATACTGGGTGACCCAGGATCCGCAGAGGCACGACCAAAAGTTTGCCTTGATCCGAGATGTGGTTCACGCCCTGCCAGAATGGAATATCATCCAACTCCTCTACGAGGTCTTTGTCACGCGTTGCCAGGGACCACTGGGAAATGTGGTGCACACCCCAAGCTTCATGAAGCAAGCCGATCAATTGCGTCACTGCTTAAGTATGGCTTCCCCCGACGCGGCCATCGCCAGTACGCTATCTCTGGACTCTCTTGCTGGTTTGCTTCTCGCGGTGCCGCTCTCCTCCAAACCCACTGGGTCTAGCGTCGGCTGACTGTTTCCACGCAGCTCGTGCTTGGACTCGCCTTTTATCCAACCCCGTCCCTTTTGGGTGTCCAACTCACCCCGTTGACTTTCCGCGTGGAGCAACTGCGTGCCTCGGATGAGCCTGCAGCGACATGGCGGTCCCTCAGCGTGCGTTGTCTCCAGGGAGGTATTTCCCTCTTTTGTGGCTCTATCTCCAGCTTACAGGCGGCCATCATGCTTCTGTTGGATACAAAAGAGACCTCGTTGGGGCTTGATGCCGTCTTAGTTACCGCCATTTCGGGTGCGCGCAAACTTGGATTGCATCGCTTGGGCAATGCCATTTTGGATGCCTCGCCTTCCTTAGATTATAGCTCTGCGACCGCTGAACCACCTCACATTCGCACCGAGATTGCGATTCGGATTTGGTAGGCACCCCAAATACCCGTATTTTTTTCACTTAGGGCGAAGCGCTAATCATTCGGGACCACTAGGTGGGCTCTTGTCATAAGAGACTGGTCGCGCGGACAAGCTCTTGGCTACTATACCATCCGCCCCTCACAATTTAATACCCGGATGCCATTGCACCTCAACGATGACGATCTGCTCAGGGCACATGGCAAGATTCCCGAGCGCCCTCGGTCTGAATTTACCATGCTGTCCTATACGGTACACGCGTTGGAGTTGTCCAGCATTGTGCGGGAATCAATTGATCTCGGGGACGCCGCAAACGAAGCTGCCCAGCGGCGCCAGCACCTCAATCGAAAGTACGAAAAATATGTGGCAAGTTTGCCGTCTTACTTTAGATTGGGAAGCACCGTCGGACTCACAGCCATGGGTCCCATGGCCGCCATCCCAGTCCAACGATTCATGTTGCATCAACAGCTGTGGAGTCTCCTCCTCCGCCTGCATCGCTCTACTCTCTCTTCTCCCATGGGACGCGCATCCTGCCAGCAGCTGGCTCATAACATTATCAACACGCAAGCCCAGATCCAAGCCCGCTGCACAGTTTGTGGCTCACTATCCACCAACGAAACGCAACTCTTCAACGCGACCGTTGTGCTGGTCTTGGGGCTGCTGTTTGATTCTCCGTCGACCGAGGCCGAGCGCTCGAGTGCCCAACTCGGTCGCTTAATGACGCGAGACCATATTCGGGAGGCCATTGAACTGTTGCGTACCAAAATTTCGCCTGAGGGATCCTCCGGGGACGCTATACCCCAAGAGCCGCTCCAAAGCTCGGCGTCGCGCAGTGTTGTGGCCCTCGAGGCACTGATGAAGTTGGAAGAGGATTCAGGTGACGGTGTCAACCGCCATACGGGATCGAACCAGAAGCGTCCCCTCTACCGCCAGGTGGTGGAGATCCTGAAGACCTTGAATGGTCCAACCACTCCCGCTGATTTACCCGTTCCAAGATTATCGACCCCTGGGGACACCTCTTTGACTCTCTCCATTCCTGTCGCGGACGGCTTCCCCGATCTAGATGTAATGCCCATTCTGTCCAATGGGCTGAGTCCTAATATGTGGGACTTCTTGGACTTCCAGCTACCGGAAGATGTAGGCAAAGAGAAGATCTTGCCTATGGCCGGAGACGTTTACGGGGCAATGGGTGTTACCCACGCTTTGTATCCAAGCCAAAGCAATAGCCTCTCGGGGACGCGCTTGACCCATGAATCCCCGTCGTCTATGGGGAGTGAACCCACGTTGGACCCCGCGACGACCCCTTCGAGCGCTGACGCCTTTGCGGCTGCTAACTTTTACGAAGTCATGGGAAATGGGGGCCTTCCGCCCTGGTGAGACATTGGCTGACCGGTTGCACTCGGACTATATGCCCAGGTGTACAGTATGTGTGTGACATCATTTACCCCGACCCATCGCTGAATGATATACAGGCTACCACAACTATATATATCCTTGTATGTACATGTAGAGCGTACCACTTCCTGAAGTTTTAGAGCCCTGTCAAGGCTTGTCGTAACCTCATTGCCATTCTCAACGTTAGGCTGCCCTTATGGCGCGATTGTGATGGGTTCTTTCTGCAGCCTTCTATTGGATGTCAAACGAGTGTAGGCGAAGGCTGCGTGTGACGGAGAGGCCAAGACACTAGGGAAGTGGAAGAAGAATATTGCCCAGATTGTTGGGAATGAATTCGAGAGAGTGTAGTGGTAAAGCTCGCGAAGCTTACCAGACGGAGACTCTCTGTGTCATTGATTCATCCACATCCACGCTTCTTCCAATCTGTAGTTCCAAAGGCTGTTTTTTTTTTCCCCTTTGCTACTTGTATACAATACCCCCCTACTTAGGGTAGGCTCAATGGCCTTGCAGCACTACTTACAAAGAATCTACCAATCTGATCGCAGCATAAGATAGAATCAAAACATCATTCATCAATAAATTCCTATATACATCCTCCCAAGAGGGGATTGAATACCACCCTCTAAGAGCCATCGCTAGTAGGCAAATCCACAAATGGATCATCAGCGGGATCCGAGTGCCACCGGTACTCCAGCCCGAAAGCCGTCATACGCGTAAACTTCAAAGCCTTTTCTTGGCTGTAGCCTGGGATAGGCGTCGCATCCCCGCGGAGACCGACCTCCTGCGCCTCCGGGTGGGCCTGACGATCTTCAGGCGCCACGTACGTATTCGCGATAAACGCAAATCCTGCGTCAATTCCAGCCGTCACGCCAGATGAGGTCAGGAATTTCCCATCATGGACCCAGCGGGCGCGCTTTTGCCACTTTACGCCGGGGTCTGGAGATTACGAATGTTATTAGTCTGGTTTTACGAGAACGCAAGCTGATTGCATGACAGTATTGGAAATTGACGTACGCTTGGGAGTGACTTCGTCATAAAGACGCTTGTTGGTGGTCGCCTGGCGACCGTCCAGACGGCCCGTGGCGGCGAGGAGAATTGATCCGGTACACACGGTGAAGACGTTGGGGGCCCGATCGACCAGCTGACCGATTTGCTGGAGTAGTATCGGGTCCCAGACCAGCGGCATCATGCCGAAGCCGCCTGGGATGAAGAGGGTGTCGAAGGAGTGGTCTTCGCGTAGGGCTTCGGCCAGGGAGATGGTTCCCACGATGCCCACGCCATTTTTGATGGAGGTTTCAATGCCTTGGGGTGAGGCGAAGTGGTGGAGGTTGACGAATTCCAATTTGTAGTAGTCACTCCGGGGAACAATTGCGCCAAGGGGACCGAAGAGATCGAGAGCCTCAACTTCGCTGTATATTAGCGATAATATACGGTGATGGGTGGGCATTTTGCTTTCTGATTTGTTGGACTTCGGTTAATATGAAGAAAGAGGATGGAGAGGCTAAGAGTTGAATCTCACGCCAGATGAGCCTCCAGGTACTTATAGTCCCCAGGCTGTAACGCAGGCATGCCTGAGACTCAGATGCGAAACTCCATGGAGGTTTGGCGGAGTTTCGACCATCCGGGGACTCGGATTCTCAAGTTCCTCAGCGTTACCCCGGTCCAGTTATCCGCGGAAGAAAATCCTACACGATACACACCAAGCTGAAGTGAACCTCCGAGCGGTTCGATCCGATCCCTGCTCATTGTTACGTACGCCCTTTATTTATACTCTCCAATTTTCTTTTTCTCCAGACCAGATACTTTTGCTCCGTGGATTGAAAGAACTGAAAGACCAAACAAACAACTCCAAAATGCCGACCAAGTATGGATCACCTACAGTGGGCAGAGACGTCGATACCCAATGGGTCCAATGGCTCGCCAGACGCAAAACCCCAATTGCTTCACCACCATCTTCGTCGACCCCGGTGCCAATGCCATCAGCCACCCTTCATGACTCGGGTCCTCTGCACTCCCGCAGTACCGCCACTAGCTACTTTGTTCTACTCTCCGCTGCCCAAGGCCAGCAGCAACCACGTCGCCAGGGCAGGCCGCAGACACCGTCTCCATCAATGGACTCCTCCTGGGGGACCTGGCTCTTCGACCGGGGGCCACGAGGATCTAAGCGGCCAACAAGTGCAGGAGTCAATCCGCAGATGCAAACCACTTCAATCGAACCGCAATTAACATCCACGGCTCCCGCATTCGCGGTCTCAAGCCTTGACCCCCTCCACTTCCCTTTGACTACCCCGCTTATGGACTCGGAGTCTATTCCCGGAGTTTCGGATGAGGCGTTGGGTGAATTTGACTTGGGCTTGGACTTGGATTTGACGGGGCAAGGTGCTGAATTGCTTACTTGGTTGGATGAAGAGTATTCATTTACGATGGAGACGCCCGTGTGTTCTGGGAAGCGCGGTCTTGATTCTCCGCGGGAATTGTCGGTCAGTAAGAAGCAGATAGTGGATTGTCGGTCGGATCTTGGTAGGGCTCCGACAGGAATATATGGATGCGAATATAGGCCTTATTCGAATATCTAAGTCTCGTATTCGCGCGAATAAGCCCATTATTCATATTCGCATTCCATTCTATTCAGCGCATTAATAGTTCTTCCGTTACTCCGGTTTGGGTATTACCGAAATACCGATTTGACCAGGGGTTTAAAACGTAATTTTCAGAGGGATTGTCATTACGGCCTTGCCCAAGCAGGAAAATATCAATTACCATGCAAACTGTCTCTTTTACATGAGAAACAAGGCGGGCGCAGTAGTGTACGTCATTGGCCTCTAAGCCCGGAATATCTTTAAAGAATCAGTAAGATAGAGAGAAAGACTTGGGGGTGGCAGGGTATTAGGAAATGCACGGACCTCAAAGCCCATGTAGTGAGCTCGAAACCAATCACGTTTAATACAACATAAATGTCGAATCGGGCGAAAACTGTTCGGTATGGTAATGAGAGCTAGCATTCAGAGAGAGAGATGTGTGTATTCCGAAGGCTGTACTCCGTAGGGGGAGGGGGATATGTACCTATCCGTGCCCTGGGGATGCCAGAGTATTGGATGTTGCACGGGACTTGCTGACAGATAGATTGGTTGGCTCTCGGTGGCCCATCTGTGTAGTGGAGTATCCGGCCTGGTGGATGCCTGATAGGTCCATAACAGAGCAGTCTGATGCACCTAATGATGATACACCTTGATCCTCCACTACCTACATCGGAGGGAAGCACTCAGATGCGCGCATCAGTGAGAGCCCGGAAGCGCCTAAGGCAGGATGATGATCAATTAGATGTATGTTAAGAAGTGTCACTATTTGAATTTATATATGATTGAATTATCCCATGATATATCTGCCTGTAAGAGAAAAACCAAAAAATACAGCCTAGAGATGCATAAATTATGTAGTCAAGAGTCTTCCTATGTTTGCACTGTTTGTCGACCCATATGGGGCCCCATATGGGTTTTGGCGATGTCTACTCAGGGGTGTCCTGTCTTCTTTTTAGGGCGACACCACTTTCACTGGTATTGCAAGACCAGCTTCTGGGCCCGAGTGCGAGTCACGTAAAAATAAGCCGGATGGTTTTCATATCCCGTTGTCCCGCTGATTTTGGTGTGGATGTGCGGTCGTGCCCCGCGCCAACCGCCCCGGGCCGGACCGCACAACCACGACGGATTCACTTTGGTCTCCCCAACGGGGATTAACACCGGACACCATGAGAAGGTATTAATCCATTGTCCCAACAGCCTGGCGAGGACTGTTGCCCAGTGTGAGCTTACTGGGGGCAAACTGACCCTACAGTCATTCTCGAAATCGGCTTGAGGAAGATAATGATGATGTATTAATGAGGTTATCTGAGGCTAGACTAAACCTTGGAAGGGCCGGCCGTCGGCTGACGGCTTACGTCAGCCTGACGGTCACAGAGAGTGGGGGGTGGTAGATTCGACGAAATGAACAATTTACTCAACCTGGGTTTGAAGTAAACAAGCGTTTGTCTTTTCATCTTTTACACACCAAATGCTCTAAGCGGGATTTTTACGCTTAAACAGATGCCAAAAATTGAAGCTTTTTCTTGGGGGATGGCCAGGAGGCTGACTGCATATAGGCTGCACCAACCCACTTGCCGTGCATCATGCGGGCCTTTATGGGCTCCGCTTTTTCGTGCGTTGTTCGTGCTTTTGAGACGACACAGGATTTGATGTGCCTCAGACGACACTAGGACACTAAAACATCAGTGGCTTATACCTGCCTTTTGGCCCCTGATGGACATGAAAAGACTTTCCATTCAGCTCCGCCGAGGTGACTTCAATGTAACTATGTATTTTCATTCGCTAAAATCTTCTGATTTCGTCAAATCCATCTTACAACTGTCGCTGTTGTTCTATATATATATAATCCAATATTCCTACAGTATTGAAAACAATTCGACGAATGCTGCGGTACAAAAGTCCGGTGAATTGTTGGGTGTCGAGTTCTCTTCCAAATCATACGTACTTCTAAGCAGTCCCTAGAGTACCCTCCTTGTCTCTAGATCAAATGGAATGTCACCCAGTTTCAATATGACTACCCAGCCGCATACCCCAAATCCTCCGCCGGCTCGACCAAAGAAGGGCAAGGATAAGAAGATCTTCAGCTGCCACTCGTGCCGACGGCGGAAGCTCAAGTGCGACCGGTTTGATCCATGTGGAGCCTGTCAGGTGCGTGGGGAGGGAGATCGGTGTGCGTGGGAGGAAGGGCAGAGACCGGAGTATGTGCTTGCCCTTGATATTCTCACCGTCCCAATGAACAATGTATCCTGATGGAAACACAGGCGACACCATTGTGAAAGCCTCGAGAATCTCCCCAAAATGATTTCAAATTTGGGGAAAGAAGTACAAGAGCTCAAATTGCTCAACTCGAGCCTCATGGAGAAGTTTCACGGCAAAGGTGGAGATGGCGTGGCGGAGACGCTTGCCCTAATGACTCCCGATGTTCGGCCTCCTTCGAATGGAGGAATATCCTGCGACTCCAATAGTCGGTGGGGACTACAGCTATCAGATATCCACCAGCGGACATCATATCAACTGATGGCCTTGCTCCCTGCAAGCCCTCTCCTCCGGGGTTTAGTTTCGCATTATGTGAGTCTCCCCGATGAGTCTCTCCAGGAAAATATTGTCTTCTGATAGGAATAGATCTTTTCCTCTGCCTCACTCACGGGATTTATTGATATTCATCAAATCATCGGTGATGTCGAAGAAGTCGAGCATCTCCGTCAGGGCCTTGACATGTGCCAAGCTCCTAAAACCCTCGAAGTCAAATTGTCCCGAATCCTCGCGTGCGCCAGTCTCGCTGCCGTGGACTTGGATCCAGGCAAGGCACAAGAGCTGGGAATTGAAGTATCTGAAATCGACGCTCTGGTTCGCGACTTATATCGAAAGGCACGGATGCTCATTACACCAGCCGATGGGGATACAGTCCCTACTACATCATCATCAAATACAACAACATCCACACTTGCACGCAACGCCATCCACAATAGCCTCGACGAACCTTCAAACAACGGGATCATGTCGCACACACCACCTCCAACCCGCTATGATCCAACCCTGCTCGGGGTGGTATCCATCAAGATTCTCCTTCTTCTCACAGCACGATCTTTTGCGACACCCTCTGAGTACCTCAAACTCCACCTAGACGCCATCTCATCGGCAGTAGATGCGTCTCTAGACTCCGCCGGCAGTGCAGGGATGTCACCCGCCAAGAATGAATGGTGTTGGCAGCTGTGGTCCACGCTCTGCGTAATGGACTGGACATCCCCGGGCATATATCACCACGGTAGCTACTTTATTCGCCCAGAGATGCTCCGAGATCCACCCTCACCGTCACCAGTGACTGATGACGACCACGGAACGACTCTAGACCGCCTCCGACAGACGCGCCACTATCTCGAGTACGCACTGGCACTCGCGCATCTGGCACGACGCGCTGAGGACTGCATCCTACGACCAGGACCCGTTCCTCCGTCCCAGGCAGCCGACCTCTGCGCCGAGCTAGATACCTTAGACCACAATCTGAGTTTCTACCAGCTACTTGGAAGCGCAGGACCGCGCTCTGAAGGACGGGATTCCCCTTCGTCCGGAAGAAGCACATGGCCAGGCGGAGAAGGCAGCGAGCATCTGGCTCGTCGCACCCCGCAGGTACAGAAAATGCATCTCAGCCTCGAACTCGGACTTATCCGCTTCAAGCTCTTTCGACACGAGACCTTTCACCTCCTGCATGAGGCCTCGACCGCAGCCCCACTGCGGCTGATGTGCCTGGATGCCTGCATGGACGCCTGCATCCTCGTTCTGGCCCAGTGTCGCCGCCTTGGCAACGGTGATGGAATCGTGGATCAGATTCCGGATATCTTCGAGGTAGCGAAACGACCCTGCACGGGGAGTCTGCGCCGCGTCTTGCAGCCTGCATCGGCAGCGGCCTTGGTTGGACAGGTGCTGCTGCATGAATCTCAGTCTGCTGATGGGATGGGGATACTGGCGCGAGCGGATCATCCTCCGCCTCCCGGACGGGAATTTTTTGCGTTTGCAGGTGGCGCTGAGAATAACTGGGCTAGTATTGCTAGGCTGAGTGAGGAGAAGGTCGGTGTCTTGCAGTGGCATGTTAATACGGTGTTGTCGTTGCTGGAGGCCATGCAGGGGACTTCTTCATTAGCGCGGTCCAAGTTGAGTTTACATATGCAGTGTATGTAAAAAGATTTGTTGCTTTTTATTTTTATTTTGTTAAACATAGCTATGAGGTTATGTCAATATTCACCCAAGTCAATAGTCAATAGCAAAAACAATTTCATGTACACAGATCATCAGAAACAAAACAGAAAGAAGACAAGAGAACAACATATATTAAGACGGAGAGAGATGAATGGAGGCGGGTAAAACTCGTGACAGGCAGCCAAAAGAATACAATAATAGATAAACCGTGTCGAAGTCTTTTAATGGAATTCTAAACCTGCACCGAAAGCGTTTCCATCACAGGCACTTCCGCAATCTTCTCCTTGGTCACCTCCTGACCTCTTCGTGCGGCGGGCTTCGCATCGGAGGCACGCACCAACGCCTTGACCTCATCGACCTCGAGAGGCGGGTTCCAAGTGATAGCAGCATCCTCCTCGGAACGAGTCTCACCACAAGCATAGCAGCGGCGCCAGTCCGGGCGACAGTGGAGCCAGGTACCGCACTCCCGGCACTGGCGCGAGAAGGTATCCTTGAAAGGCTGATCAGGGTGGTAGTTGAGGTAGATATCGTAGTAGCGAAGCAGACCGTCCCAGCGGAAGTTAAAGCGACCGGAATCGACTGCGACGCGCTTGACGGCGTTGGAAAGCTCGATCACCTCGCGGACCACGGCATCCGGGATAGACTCTTCCAATGGAATCGGGGCGAGGAGCTCGATGGCGCGACGCGCCACGGAGTCGTACTCGGGGGTCATGGATCCCCAGGCCCAGTTGATCGAGTGCGGCACGTACGTGTCCATGTTCAGATTGTAGTCCTGGCGGATGAGCTGCCAGTCTGGAATACCGATGCCGGCAAAGAACTGCCAGAGGCAGGAGACCTGAGGACCCAGGCGGGGATCGCGGAAGCAGACGTAGTTGAAGCGGTTCATCTGGTTCAGGGAGGGGATGAGGCGACGGGCAAAGTCGTCATAGGGTGCCAGGGTGCGGCGGATGCTGCGCTCAGCGGCCTCATGATCGGCCTCGATCTTGGCCTGGCCTAGAGCCTTGTGTGTAAGTTCGGCCGCGTAAGTCGAGGTTGACATAGCAGCGGTGATACCCGGCGAGTGCAGCGGGTTGGTAAAGCCACAGGTGTCGCCAATAGCGAGCCAGCCGGGACCGGAGACGACAGGTGACTGGTAGGTGAGAGACTTGCGGATGTACCAGGTGGTGCCGGGGCCGTAGAGGTTCTCAATGAGGTCGAAGTTGGTCATGAATTCCTTGATGATTTCGTACTTCTGGACGAAGTAGTTGAACTTGCGCTCGGCTTCACGGGTGCCGTAGGCCGACATGTCCTCGGGGTACTTGACATCGTTGCGCACGGCGAATCCGATACTAGTGACCCATTTGAACTTGAGGTCGAACATGCGGGCGAGCTCCTGAGAGCTCGGGAGCTGATCTCCGGGAATACCGGCCTCAGCACAGTCCAGCAAGTACGAGATCATGTCCATGAGGTTGGCAGTGGAGCTGCCTTCCCATGAAGGGAGCTTGATGACCCAAGCCCAACCTTCAGGAAAGCACAGGTGGTTGGTGTGGTCACCTTCGTAGTGACGGAGACGGATGTTGCTCTCGTCCGCGGGAGCGGTAAAGTATCCCCAGAAGGAATCGTAGTTCCAGCCCTCGAAGCGGTGCAGCGGGGCCTTCTTGGATGCCAGCTGGCGGAAACGGCCGGTGGCGTCAACCAATAATGAGGAGTTGATGCTGTTAGCCGGCTTTCCGTCGAACTTTCCGGGGTTGATGGAGATCTTGCTGCACTCAGATCCACCGTTGATGGCACTGGCGTTGAAGTCAACCTGGCGGCCGTGGTAGACGTTGACGCCCTTGCGCTGAGCCAGCAGCGTGAAGAGGAGCTCGCTAATGGTTCGCTCAATCTGGTATCCACTCAGGAAGAGACCGGGAGTGCCATTACTGCAGAAGTCGGAGTACTCCCCCTGGTTCTCGCGGTCGAGGAAGTAGAAGGCCAATCCGTCCTTGAGACCGAAGAGTCGCAGAAGATACTCGGCTGTGAGGCCATGCATCTTGCACCACAACGAGAACAGCGGCAGGGTGCTCTCGCCGATCTTGTAGCCAGGCTTGCTGGCCTTTTCGATCAGCGAGATATTAAGGGTTCCCGGCTGATACGTGGCAGCGTGGATCGCGTAGACCAAGCCATGGATACCACCGCCGGCAATGACAACATCCGACTTTTTTGGAATATCGGCGCCAGCGCGGTTGTTGGAGTTGAGAATCTGGGTATCGTTGAAGTTGTTGGCAGCCGCACGATCCGCAAAGGTGTGCTTGGGGATGGGAGTGGTGATAGTCATTCTGCCGGTAGGTGATCGGTGATTGAGAAGGTGATTTGGATGTGATGATTAACTCAGAGACTGAATTGGAGAGGAATGTTCGGTGCATCTTACACTCTTCCTTATATACGAAGCTCAACTCTATCGATGGTCATCTTCTCGTCTCCAGAATCCGTATATGCACTGTCCGTATATACGCGGACGGCGCAGACCCTCCGTCTCACCATCAGGCTTCAGCCACTAGCAGAGGAGAAGATGACACGAAAGGTCTCCATGGCAGGTCCGTTTGTTGGATGGGGCTCATTATGACCAGACCATATCTCAAGCTGCTTGCCCTAAAACCAGGCCCGGAGGAGTTCAGACGTTGCAAGGTCCCACGGAGGTGGAATCATGTACCAGGATTCCAAGTTTGGCACTAGCGTTGTTTGTGTATTACCCCTAACAAAAATTACAAGCCTGACATTTTCGAGGGGTTTGCTAGGAAAAAGTCAAGCACGTTGGCATTCGAGAAATCAAATTAGACTTGAAAGCTTGTCTTGATATCGCCTCGTAGATTATCTGCCCTTGACTAGGATAATCGTGGGCCCTGCTAGTCAACTTCCAAGGTTACCTACCTAGGCAGATCGGATGCTAAGCTAATTTGTACACACATTCTCCATTCGCATGAATAGCTTCACCTAGAAAGTAAATCCATGGATATATGATCATCTATACTCTACCTACCGGCCATAGAGTTAGTGAAGCTAGTGATAAAGCTCTGAACTTGACTCTGCGGTCTCCCCTTATCTCAGCACAAGTATAGTATCAAGGCCAACATTGTAATCCGGAGTCCGAACAACGAGAGTTGTCTTCTCAACAGCTTCCCTTCCAGATACGACCTCGAACACCCTTCAAGTGTTCCGGATAATGGAAACAATCAGTTGAGTCAAACTCCCATGGAGATTGGGACTGTTTCCGAGGATCCGGAGTCTCGGAGTTTCGGAGTGAGATATATCATGATCGGACACTTTGTCTACTTCATGGACCCACACTTGAACAACACCAAAGTTGCGATGCCATGATGTCTGGAGACTACAAATAGCAAGGAAAAGCATTGGATTTAGAGCATCAACTCACTTCACAATCCAATTCACTTGATGCGCCTCGCTCCTTCTCTAAGCAACAGCCTTCGCTTCACACCTCGTACAACAATTCCCAGAACTAGATTCGTTTCATCTTCTCGACTCATCATGACTGGCACTCCCTTCACACTCTACACCCACGCCGGTAAGTACTTCAATTTACTACCAGTTCTCCGGATTCCGCTGACCGTCTCCACCAGGCCCCGGCCCCAACCCCGTTAAGGTGGCCATTGCCCTTGAGCACCTCGGTCTCTCATACGACACCGTGCCTCTGGGCTTCGGTGAAGGCAAGGGCACCGTCAAGGATCCCGAATACACCTCCAAGGTCAACCCCAACGGACGTGTTCCCGGTCTCATTGACCACGGCAACAGCGAGTTTACTGTCTTCGAGAGTGCCGCCATCCTCCGCTACCTGGCAGACAAGGTAAGAAGCCGAACCACTCAATCTAAGCCTCAATCCTGACTAACTCCACTTAGTATGACGCCTCCGGAAGCCTGGGCGGTAAGACCGTCGAGGAACGCGCCGCCGTTAACCAGTGGCTCGCCTGGCAGGTGTCCGGCCTCGGACCCTACCAGGGCCAGCTGGTCTGGTTCCTCGCCTTCCACGAGGGCGCCCACGGCGAGAAGCCCAACCCCAGTGTCATTGCTCGCTACCAGACTGAGGTCGAGCGCCTGCGCACTGTCCTCGAGGGTCACCTCACCTCAGCCGAGAACGGCTTCGTCGCTCTCGGCCGTCTCACCATTGCGGATTTCGCCATCTTGCCTTGGTTGAAGCTTTCGGGCCTGGCCGGACCAGCCCTCAAGCCCTTCGAGGAGTACCCCGCTATCAACGCTTACATCAAGATGTTGGATGCTTTGCCCGAGGTACAGGCTGCTTACAAAAAGGCTGTTCCTCCCATGTAAAGAATAAAAAATTCGACCACATGTCTCATAGATTGCAGAAAGTTGAAGGAATTGATATATCATAACTTCTGGATATTTGCATATGATTTTTATTTGCTCCAGTACGCTTAACAAGGATATCCATATCATTGTCATAAAATTGCCAGAGAACCTTGACCAGTCTCGCTCTAAAGCTAGAGGTTTGTTTTTTTTTCTTCTTTTTTCCTTCTTTCTCTCTACCCCTGTCTTTTTCTATTTTTCTATTTTTTTCGCTTCTCCTTTCTTGTTACAAAAACAACATCTTTCTTCGGTAGGGTCATTCGTAGGGTCATTCGTTTACAGAGGGGCTCAATAGCTCATAGGCCCCTCATGTTCGGAAACAAGAGAGCTATCAGAAGGTGAGAAGCACTTGGACAATGAAATAAAATCGACATAGAACAAATGAGACCCGAATAAATGAACCTGGGATAGGATCTGCACATAGCGAAGAAACCTCCCGTAAAGCCCTCTACGCACATAGAACTAGTCCCCAGCAGTTTACCAAACATAGGCTGATATGGATGAAAACAGCGGCAAACTACAAAGAGCAAAGTTTCATTCTTACCAGGTTTCTCAAAAGCATGACTAAATGGCTCTTGTCGATGACGGGACGGGGGGCCTTCCAGGTGAAGTAGCGCCCCCATCGACGGAGGAAAACACTTTGATGACTACCCCGCCAGGCCGGAATCTACATATCTACCCAGGCCAGCCACTGAATCAATAGCTATGAATAGAATGAGGACGGAAGCCGCGGACGACAGCGCAACTTGGCGATGCGCTGACACGTGGAATAACCTTCCAGGTTCTCCTACACTCAAATGCAACATCCAGTCGGACATCAACGGAGCTGAAACACGACATATCCGCGGACGACGGATACCGTAACAGGCAGAGCAGCATTTCCTGGTTTGAGGGCAATCGGACAGAAGAGAAAATATCAAAAAATTGTAGAGAAAAGATCCAATTCCACTCTCGGCATTTGAAATAGATTCATTCTCGTCCTCAACCCATTTTTAGACTTATAGTATACCCTTCCAAATCATCAATTCAATCATCGGTGACTGCAACCATGCTGTCCAACGTGATCACTGCCCAAAAAGCCCCCCACATCGACATAGTCGAGGCACCCCTTCCAGCCATCCGAGCATCGTCCCGGGTAGCATTCATACCCCACGCAGAGACCTACCGAAACCAAGAAGCCCTCGTCGTCCGTATTGCAGAGATCATCGCCTCATATCGCATCTGCGGGCCCGACGACCGCTACGAGGATGTATACAAGCCCCGACTCCTCGAGACCCTGCTGTATTTCGTCTCGAACAACAAGGAGATCAACCTGGTGGTCCCCGCATACCCGTTCAAAAGTCCAAACCGTGAAGATAAAGTCCTGGGACCGGACCCAGACGTTGGCGAGCGCCTGTCCCTCGAACATTTGAACTCGCTCGGTGCAAGAATTACCCAGATCTACCCAGGAGGCGCTCAAATCACTATAGTCAGCGATGGCTGCTGCTACAATGATCTGCTTGGTGTGTCCGATGAGGTTACATACCGGTATACCGAGGGTCTGCACCGGATTGTGGACAGACTGGGTCTGCGCCATATCCGTTTTGCAGACCCATTCGATCTTCTCGATGGTGCACCCAGCGTGCCCGTCAGCGAGGAGGAATACGTTTCTCGCATCGATGATCTCAAGGAACGCCTGTTCAGAGGTTGCTCCGGCGAGAAACCCCAAACACTGGATCACAATGCCACCCTCACGTATCGCGGATACATCAGGTTCCTGATGTCTGATCTGGCAACCTTCTACCAGAAGAAGAAGGTGAGTAAGAGTGCCATCAAGAAACACTCTGCCGCCGTTGCCCGTGTCATGATCGAGCGCGGTCAGGTCTTCTCGGCTCTTGTGGCGGCCGCCTCGCCGCCCCACGTCCGCCTCTCCATCCACGCGGGTGACAACACGAACAAGCTGTCTGTGGCACTGCTTCCCCAGGAGCGGTTTAGTAACTTCCCTGTTACGCCGTGGCACAACACCCCCTGTCTTGAGGCGAATCAGGTGTCCGTGAGTCTTGGACGTAAGCCCACAGGTGCCACCGACGGAGCCATCTCCTATCGAATCTGCCACGACGACCTAGGACTGCAGTTTCTGTGCGCAGATGTCTCGATGTACGGCGTGATTGAAAGCGAGCTCCAGCCCGAACTCCACCCGCTATACCCCTTCGGACTGAAGGTTCGTGTCCCGCAGGACCTGCCGATGACACGAATGCGGTTGGACCGGGTCGCGGAGCTGGCTCAGGTGCATTCCCCGATTTTGTTCGAGGGCCTGGACCCCATGCAGTATACCGCCGAGACCGGCAAGGAGTTCCTTCGTGTCGCTGGTCGCGGACTGTCGCTAAGCCTCCTGCACGAAGGTGTTGCTGCGAGTTCGGCGGCCACGTCTTACTTCGTGCAGATTCCTCCTGCACGGGAGGATGGTGATGCGCTCGTTCCATTTGTTGAGGCGGCTGCAGCGTTGGATGATGTTCGTCTTCGTGTTTTGCATCGCTGGCAGGCGGGCGATGCTGTGGTTTCTGACCATCGCATTGCCCTTCCTGTTCATCTCAATCCATCTTTCTTGAGGGTTCTCCGTGGAGACTGATAGATACCGGTTTTTTTGGTTGGTATACGAAACAAATTGGCACGTAGATAGGTTGGTTATAGATATACGGGATCGCTGTTGTATTTAGTCTCATGGAATAGTTATATATATGGTGTTGATAGTTATGTATTAAAAAATCTTGATCACAAAGCACACAAACTCTTCATTCCAGTAGAGAAATCTCACACCAGCCGTACTGGATAACAGGGGATTGGGGGAAGTAACAGTCGAGGATGAAGACGTTGATTTAACAGCACATGTATTTTGAGACAACGCCTTAGGTGTGTCCTCATTTACGATGGCAGAACCTGCATAAAAGAATCCACATAATGAAAGATTGAAAGTTCCCGTATGTATTTTACTATTTTATTGGGTTCGCGGTAGCATTGCCTTTTCCAAGCCTTGCACCTCTGCTGGCAAAAATACAAATTTGAGTCGATGGCTGTTAATTCAAGCGATTAGGTATGGAATGGAATAAAGAGAGATTTGGAACTGCCACAATATTTTGGGAATTACGTAGGACTCCAAATCACTCATCCACACCCTAGTTCATCGGCCATGGATCACGAGTCGCCGGTCAAATTGCGGTCTAGGGCGTGGGGAGTGACCTGATCATTCGATCAGGCTCAGCATATTTGAGGGGTGACCGCATTCAGCATGCAACTGCACACAGATTTCCTGCCTCAAGTACGATCGCCAAAGCATAGCATAACAACCTCCCAGTCTCAGCTTCTCCGGCCCTTGAACCCTTGCTAAGGCACGCACAAAGCGTACTTTAATGTTTCAATATTAAGAGCTCCGAACTTTATATACGACGCAGAGAGTTCTATCGTCGTATATATGGTTTTTTCAAATATGTGCAGCCATTCTGTTAATAGTCACACTTTTATGTCTCTAAAGGAATCAAGACGGTCTCAGTCCGGTCTGTATATAGTATCGTTTGCCGACTATTCGGTCTATTCTCTAAGAGTATCCTAGCATATCCGTTGCTCTAGATTGCCAAACGAAGATGATATTAGACTTTATGACTGAGCCTGCTAGGTTCTGATTGACCTAATACTAATGACAGTCTCCCTGAAGCAGTGTCAACGAAAGACAATCGATGGCACAGTCCTGTTGTTAAAGCCTCGGTTGTCCTTTTGGTAGCTTTGAGGTTTTCCAGAAGGGCATAGATGCTCCGCTGCGAGATTTTGCGTGGGCAGTGGGCCTAGTAATGTTGATCGGTTCGATCGTATCATCGTAGGCGCGAGATAAATGCCAATCTAGAGTACGGTTAGTTGATGCGGAACAACGAGCGAATGAAGGCTGAACTCACTGTGGTATATTCAGAAGCTGTCTTTTTGTTTTGTTAAGTAGTTTGGAGGCAGAGGAATGATGAAGACTATTGTTTTCGAGCAAGTGGCTAAATATAATGGCATCGCTTTAGGCAGAAATGTTAGGGGTGGGGGGCAATGTTTAGAGTTCCTAGGATTCGAACGAAATAGCTATAGGCCCTTAGGACTCTAGTAATACAGCTTAGTGGGCTCCTGGGAATGCACCGCAGGTTCCCAGGAGCTCATCGGGTATTATTGTTGATGGTTTGTCTTTAACTTACAGATTACTTAGCAATGGCGTGAAAGACATGACGGTATACGCCTAGGAAATCCTTCGGGTCGTGCGCTCATTGGCGAGAGAAGTGGCTCATCATCGTCACCTGCTGAACACTAATTCCTCCAGTTACCGATATAGGGAAGGGTTCTAGATCTTCAAGGTACTCCTAGGAGCATAGACTGAAATGAGGTATTTTCTGATTGCTAGTTAGAATATGTTAGGCAAATGAGGGGCCGCAAATTTCGTCATAGGCGGCTAGATCATCCAGTAGGCATGATCGATGGGTCTAGAATATTTTTGCGGATGTCCATCGCTAGAGCTGAAGTCGTATTCCTAGGAGCAAGCGGCAGGCAGCAAGAGCGATAGTCCGTTAAAAAATCAACCAAAAAAAAAAAATCAGAATAAAACACTAAACTGGATTTACAAACCATTCAACTGCGGTTTTCTGAGGTATTCCTAGATATTGTAGAACCAAAAATGGAGGGTTGGATATTTTCCGCAACTATGTAGAGCTCGGCGAGGTTGAATAGTGGCATAGGCGCAGAATAGTAAAGCCAACAATGTGGCTATACTGTGCATTTGCCTTCCAGGTGGAGGCACAACAACCAGGATCGACCGCCAAATTGATGACACCAGCCTTTCGTTGAGGGGACAACGGTCAAGTGCTGGGTGAACGACTGCATTTGGATGGGGCTAGCGTGGTGCATTTTATTGAGGTGACCTGCTGACTTAGCTGCTCTCTCACTTTGCTCAGGCTGCTCAGGTGACGCCCAGTGAGCAAGTCCTTGAGCTTATGTAATAATCAGGTCGTCCACGGGTGCTCAGTGAGCAAGTCAGAGCGCTCAGGTCACGCTCAGTGAGCGAGTCATCTAGCTTATGTAATAATCATGTGATGCTCAGTGAGCGGGTCTAACAATTACGTAATAATCAGGGGCGTGCTCAGTTTTACTCAGTGAGCAAAAAGCGGCAAGGGGTGAGCACTAAAACGGAAAGGGAAATCCAACTTGCCCGGCCTAAAATCCGGTGTATATGTAGGGACAGATTCTTACTTCCATGTGCATAGATTGCAAAGGCATTAATCCCTTACATTACACAGCCCGAGATTTCAGAGACCCGAAAAAGATGAAGCTTGCGAGGTAAAAAAATGCAGGGCTTGAATACTTGGGAATCTAGACAAGGATAAGCCGTCTGGGGCAGAAAAAAGGATTTGGACTGGTTCGCAGTGACTTCTGCGTCTTCATATTTGCTGACGAAAAAAAAAGAGAAATAGGATGCGCAGTGGCCAAGAAACGGTTTAAAGCCCCCGTCAATCAGTTCGCAATGCAAAGGCCTTTTATGGAGAAAAGGAGAGGCGAGAAAGCTCGGGAAATCAAGGAGGCCGTGGATACGCCAACATGGATATCGGAGAGGGAAAAAAAAGGGAAAGATTAAATGGGAGCCACTATGACTCCTCGGGTATATCGGAGAAGAGACCTATTCGCAACCGATGCGACTGTGGTTAGAAAAAAGTTAGCAAATGAGTTTCGTCAGGCTGGTTCCAAGCAGATATGACATACGAAAGGCAGCTTGGGAATGACCACCCCCAGTGTGGCCAGGAAGTTGATAGTGAAGTGGGTCAAATCGAAGTGGGTGTAGTGAGTGCTGAGGAGGAAGAGCACGATAGGCACGCAGAGCAAGAACTTCTTAGCGGGTGTATACTGGTCGCCGTTGTCGATCTGCTCCCACATGTTGAGATTGTCATAGGCACCGGCATTAAATTCGAATGGAATGCCCCGCACCCAGTGAAACATGAGGAAAGATCCGAACATGTAGCTGATATTGGTAAGGGTCCACGAAGTTTCCTGCGAGACACCCGGAATGATGTCGTAGAAAATCTTGAGAGCGGCGATGCACACGAAATGGATGGTCCAGGCACCTACAAACAGCACGAAATCCCACGTTAGTCCTTGGTTTCTCTGATAGATATGTGGTCTCCAGGATCTTTTCTCACTCACCCTTGGCATTCACCCAGTTTGCATTCAGATTTGGCAATGCGGCCTGATCACTGGTATGCTCAATAGACTCAGCCGGTTCCTGGTAGATAAGACTGCTGGACCGCCTTCGGCGGCCTTGTTTTGAGGTCATGCTTGGAGATAACCGCTGCGGCCCTGTGTCAACATCCGGAGGGAAGGAGATCCCACGGGGGGCCAACAGGGAAGACACCTTTGAATTGTCGGACGCCAGCTTGACGGTTGGATCCAAAAGAAAAGAATAGGTTGGAAGAGAAGGAAAGAAGAATGAAAAGGAGCGTGGGGATGAGGTGGCACGGCCCAGACTGGAGTTTGCCGGTCGGATCGGCTTGCGGTCACGGGGTGCGGAAGAGCTCTCTGATTCACCTGGGCACCTCTTCCTTTTTTCTTTCTTTTTTGCTTAGACTATCTCTTTTCCTTTCCATTATAGGTCTATAATTAGATTGGGGTTATTTTTTTCCTCTCCCTAATCTATTTCCTACCTTTTAGATTGGCCTAGAAAAAGGTAAATGCATAATTGGCCGTACATCGATGTACGAACGTATGCATGTGCGGAATCTAGCCCGAAAGGACTAAGACTAAATATGTACTCTATATTAAGGATTCACTAAAGGGGAAGATTCCTAAATAAGATATCCTGTCCTTTTTGTCCGGCTTGAGGATTTCTTAAAATATTCCTTATCGTTGACATATCCCTTTATGGGGCAAATACGTCTGAGACAATCCATGGGCTAATATACACGACTTGGCCACCTTTACTCAACTATAACTCTAACATTATTATGTTTGTTATTACCTTTGTATACATTTAAAAAAAGACATATTTAGAGACGTAGAAAAAGACCGTATGAAAAGTACATCTGAACGCAAGCTCTAAAAGAACACCCAAAAGCCCAGAGTATTCTTACATATAACGCCCCTAATAGTATCACCTTGGGCTGAATAGATCAGACCACCAAAGTCTTACGTTGTTAAGGACAGGGACCACGTAAACAGCTGACTATTTTAGTGCAACTATTCCCTCAAAGGCCAGGGCCTTGTGTGTCTGCATAGTAAGGAGTTTCCAACCTCATTATAGCCAGAAGTGCATCGTGATAGATCCCGAGTACTCGAGAAGGCTCTATATGCAATGCTCTGTCATATCTAGAGCACGGTCTTCTTCAGCCCAAACCATTAGGTATTTTTGTTCGTATTGGTAGTACTAATCTAACCCTGGGGTAAAATGCTACCAGGCGTCATAAACGATCAGTTGAAATCGTTAATAGCTAGTACCCTAGGCCACTAGGCCACACCAGGTGACCATTCTCCCGCCAGCTATTGAACTTTGGATAGGTCTACATAATTAGCACCAAAAATTTATGTACCGGGCTTTTTAGGGGAGAACATTTAAATCTGGTTGTGTTGATGGGATCCGGAGCACGGCTTTTGTCTCGGCAGTAGTGCTTATGTATCAAAGGCTCAATAGAGCTTCCGAGTAATTTTACCACAGGAACTAAAAGTAATTGCTACCAGTTTGCGTTCCAATTAGCAATAATAGTCGGACGCTAGTGCGGCCTCTGTCCTTGACAACATGAGACTTTCCAATGTAACTATAACCAGAGACTTGTGATTAATGTGGAAGATGAGGGTGCCCTAACTTGATGAATCCCAGAAAACACATTGGACGACTACATGATATAAGCCTTCGCCCAGTCTCAGCCCGTAGATACCCAACAGTACTTTGAATATTCAGCCTAATGATCGATAACATCCGTAATAACATTCGGCACTTGGGACGAAAGAAGACGGCATCAACCCCACTCTTGGCGTCGATCACCTCGATTTGTTATATACTTCACAGGTAGATCTTACGCCTAAGACAACGCCCAGTCCGAAGAGAGTTTAATGACTCGGATCATAATCCAAGCTATTATCAAGGCCCAAGCTAAACCTATATAAGATGTTTGAGTGTGGCCCCGGGGTCAAAGGGGCTTACTGGCTATGGTCGTCTGCCCGCTGTCTAGGTCACGTCGAGACCATGTTGATATTGATCATCTGACCTGTTGGATTGATCATAGAGGTATCAATGTTATATTTTCAATTTTTTACGCTGGCATATCTGCGATAAGCACCTGTGTACATATGTATGTGTACATGTTTCGGTTGCATACAAACTTAACGAGGTCAGATAGTGCTCTCTATAATGATTTATTAAACCAAGACCAGCCTACAGTTTTGTATCTATGCAATACAAAAGAAAGTCTAAAATACTCCATCAGAGCCAAAATCATGGGCTCTACGGCTTATCACCTCATGTACCTTTGCCGTATACTTCCAATTTTGGAATTGCGCGAGTGGTCGATATCGTCTACCGTGAAATTTTCTGGGGACCCAAATTCTAATGTTGATCCTTCCAGACTCTCACTCAATCTGTATTCCAATACTTTTATCCAAACCTCTCCAATTAATAATGGCAAACTCCTCAGATGAAGAGGCTGATTCGCGAACAGCCCTGGTTGGCGCACCGCGCACTCGATCGAATCCGCGTTCCACCTCGCGCTCCGCATCGCACGACAGCGCCCGCCCAGCCAAGCGACAACGCCGCAACAGAAATAAGAAGGACTCAGATCTAGCAGATTTTGTTCCAAAGGGTGTTGCATTCAGTGCAACCTCCTTGCCAGTGGATGATCCCGACAACACATCTAGCTCTGGATCTAGTTCCTCAAGTGAAGATTCCGATTCCGACGCGGACCCAACCACCGTCGCAAACCCACACGCTGGCAACACCGCGCCTGCCATCAGCTGGAACCAGGGTCGGAAGGCTGCAGTGCGCACAACGCTTGGAAAACGATCGGCTCCAACAAACGACAAACCTACTCAATTTGAAGCGGTGAATGACAAATATTGGCGCAGTCGCAGTGCATCTGTCTCGGCCAATGGTGAAGACAAGCCCACAGCAAACGACCAATCTAAAAATGACGATGAACTGGAAGATGGGGAGATTGACTCCAAGAGTGACACAGATGATTCAGATTCTCTTGGTTCTGAAGCCGATGACTCTATCCTACTGAACATAGGGGATAAGATGGGAATGGATAGTGCCAATGATTATGACCCTGCTACTCTGGCCCATCAGCATGGCTCCAACTCGGATATGAAAGGCGTATCTACACAAACCGGGCCTGGGTCGAAGGAGGAAGCATTCCGGCTTTTCTCACTTAAGTATCCAAACGCGCCTGTTGCTTTGGTGGACCTAAGCCAGCCAGACCTTGAGATTATTGCGAAGTACGTCTATTTCGATCGCAATATCCATGATCTAGACCTCAAACTTCCTATCTCTTGCATCGAATGTCAACGCGAGGGGCATATGGCCGATGTCTGCCCAGCAAAAGAGGTATGTTGTACCTTGCATCCAATTACTTTGTTTTCGTCCCACTGACCTCAAATATAAAGTGTGAACACTGCGGTGCATGGAATCAACATCAAAGCAGCATTTGTCCAGACTGGCGACGATGCCAGAGATGCCGCGAACGTGGCCACGACGAGCCGCAATGCATTGAAAAGCTACGCAGTTTCGCATACGAAGTGCCTTGTGATTACTGTGGAAATGAGCATCTGGAATCAGAATGTGATTATCTATGGAAGTTCCCAATCAGGGATCTTCACTCCAACCAAGTCACAGTGTCAATCTCTTGTGCGAATTGCTGCAGTGCGAAGCATCTTATGGGAGACTGCCCAGCTACTAGCTTGCACGCAGAAACCGGGAAGTCATCGTCATTTACCCTGAAGGGTATCGATCCCGACATGATCACAAACCTCAACACTGTCGTCCCGCCCCGAGAGAGCCGCCCACCAAGCCGAACTTCAGCCCGCGGAAGAAACAGGGGATGGTCTCCAGCTCCATCCCCAGAAGAAGATGACATGATGTCCCGCGTATCACGAGGCCGAGGACGCCCCATCCCTGCGCCGCGCGGAAATACTCGCGGCAGTATTAAGTTCGCAAGCGGAGTCGGAGGAAAACGTGGTGGTGATCCACCATCCAGAGGACCTTCTCGCGGTCGATCAACCTTCTCCGGAAACAACAACCGCGCGCGCTCCCCGAACCCGCCCCTTCCACGGGGTCCTCCTCCACCAAGAGGCGGTGGCCGAGGTCGTGGACCACAACGAGGAGGAGGATTCTCACGTGGACCCCGTGGAGGCGGCAGAGGGCGCGGGTGGTAAGAAGGGGGGTGAGATGAGAAGTGAGCAGCAGATAGCGGCGAAAGCCATGTACATAGCAAACAGCACAGTGTCAACCATTCCTCTCAGCCTCGGCTGAGAATGTATGTACGATTAAATGACATTTTATTCTAACAACTCTCACTTCCGCAAGTATATTTCTCACATTGTACGTAGTACATGCCCATGCTGCCCCTGCAGACTCTAGTTATAGCATATCCATCCGGCACCATAATCAGATCACGCGCCATGCTCATCACTCTCTCGAGTCCCGAGGAATCCCTCCTCTAGAATACCGACCAGATCATCCAACTGCTTAATACAAAGATCGGTATGCGGATGTTCCTTCAAATGCACATTCACCTCATTCAACAGCAACACCGTCGCAGCGCCAGCCATATGCCCAGCCGTCATATCATCGATGCTATCACCAACCATGATCAAATTCTCACCATTAGCGAGACCCCATTCGCTCGCAATATGTAAAATGCCAGCGGGATCAGGCTTGGGCAGGAGATTGGGCGTATCCCGCGTGATGATTGGTAGGAAGACATGACCGTCGAGATGGTTATTAATCAGGTTCTGGACTGGTGTTCTGAGAGAGTCAAATATGTATGTTAGCGCTGTGTGTATTTTGCATAACCGGAATACATATGAATGGAGGGCTCCAAGGTTATGTCCTGATTGCGTTAATCGCTATAACATACTCGAAGTTCCGTGTGCAGAGTGCCCGTCGTAAGCCGCGGGATTCAAGGTAGTCCATTAGGCGAACCAGGCCGGGCTGCGGCTTCTGGTCGGCCATGGCGCGGCGCTCCACTGCTTGCACTTTGGCTACGGCTGTGGGTTGGTCTGCGGTTGGGAGTTCGCGGATGTGCTGGAGGATGTCGATGGAGCGATCGATTCCTAGTGCTTCTCTATATTGGGAGATTTGTTAGAGATGTTTAGGAGGGGATTGGTTTTGAATAACCCGCGGGAAGTAGGCCATACCTCATCTCGCTGAACATGTAGTTCTGTGGCAAACTGGTCAAGATTAGCTAGGTTCAGTCAATATAAAGTTGACTTGATGACACGATTAGAGCTTGGTATCATTGGAATCGCCAAACATGCTCAATTTCCCCGGGATTAAAAAAGACAGAAAGGGTGGAACATAATATAGAACTAGAAGAGCATGGAAATGCCTTCCAGTCAACTACTACATCTCAGATTCCCCAGGCCACAGCAATTATCGTCTAACCTGGAGCGGATCTAGAGGCCATCAAGCAAGTACGGTGATACCGAGAATTCTCGGGCAATCCGCGCAAGCCTTTTCAAAGCCAGGCATCTGAGTCCAAGGCATACTTTCCCGAATAGGAAAGTAGGGTTCTGCCTGAATCTCGGATTGATGCCTTAATCTCCATTCCCTGCCCGCTTCCAATCATAGGATCAAGATGCATATAGACTCTCCAGGGCGCATGCAACATAGCGGATACCCAACAAGGGGAAAAGAACTACAGCGCATAATTCGTATAAAAAAGAGGGACAAAAAATGTGACTCACCACAAAGTCCCATCCACATCAAACACAATTCCCTTCAAAAGAGGGGCAGTCGACCCCTCAGCAGAACCGAGAGGTGCAAACCTCCGCGGACGGAGATGTTTGCAGGCGATAGCAGACATGATGGAACGAGTCGCGTGCCTTATATTGGACATGAACACAGAGAGAGAGGAGGTTGAAGAGGTGGAGTTAGGCAAGTGGAGCCGCGGGAACGATCTATAAAGTTCCAATGTTCCAAGGTTCAAGTGCCGACCTCGGAACCTTGGAAGTTAGGTACATAGCTCCTTTCCTTTTTCAGATTCTTTTTTAGTTTTAACAAGAGCACTACATACATATATGTAATAGTAGTAACGTTGGGAATTACCTAAGTAGTCCCCCTTTCCCTGCGTGACTAGCGAGACTATGGGATATACCAGTCTATCCTATCCAAATATAATCATCCATACGTAGCGACTACACCACGGCCCGACACCCGAATCGGGTATCGTGCACTAGCCCGAATAGCTTCAACTTTTTTCTTGAATAAACCAACACGCCTCAAGGCGGTGAGAGCGTTAGGAAGGTTTTAGACTAGGATACTAGTATTGCCCCGTAATGCCCCCCTTTAGGCCCTAAACAGACCAAAGTTTTCTTATCGTCTTGTCGTGAAATGGCTTGTGTTTTTCCCACAAAGGCACTAATTTCTCAGCCCCTCTTCTCCTGAATAATTCTGTATCTGTTCCCTGTATCTTTTAAACCATTCATATTACATTCCGAATCAATGATCTAGTTTATACCAAATCGATATACGGTCTATTATGGCTGCTAAAAATCACGATGATTACACGGTCGGGTGGATCTGTGCCTTACCACTGGAGATGGCAGCCGCGCAAGTGCTTCTAGATGAAGTCCATGAAGACTTGCCCGTGCAGGCGAACGACCATAATGCCTACACTCTTGGAAGCATTGGAAAACACAATGTTGTGATTGCATGCTTGCCATACGGTCAATATGGCATTGCGTCTGCTACCTCAGTTGCTGTGCAGTTATTATCCAGCTTCCGCTCTATTCGATTTGGCCTGATGGTCGGGATAGGAGGAGGCGTACCAAATGAAGACGCCGATATCCGCCTGGGTGATGTTGTGGTCAGCAAGCCAACGAGCACACATGGAGGAGTGGTACAATTTGACTACGGCAAAGCGCTGAATGGCGGCGAGTTTCAGCGAACAGGCATGCTCAGCCATCCACCTCAGATCCTCCTGACTGCGCTTTCCAAACTGCAAGCAAATCATATCACGGGCCGGAGCCGATTCATGGATTTTCTGGCCGAAATCGAACGCAAGATACCCAAACAATCTTCCCCTTTGGCCCGCCCTACTCAGGAGGATCGTTTATATCGTGCCGATCACAATCATGTCGATGCCAGTTCTAAGACTTGTGATGATTGTGATGAGACCAAAACTGTTTCCCGGCCTTCGCGGGATTCAAACCAGCCTATGGTCCACTATGGCCTGATTGCATCTTCGAATCAAGTGGTCAAAGACAGTCAATTACGGGATCAGCTGGGTCGTGAATTGGATGCATATTGTTTGGAGATGGAAGCTGCGGGACTCATGAATAATTATCCCTGTCTGGTCATTCGTGGCATCTGTGACTATGCCGACTCGCATAAGAATAAAGAATGGCAGGGATATGCCGCGACAGTGGCGGCAGCATATGCCAAAGAACTTCTCTCGGTGACGCCGGTTATTCGTATTGATCAAACACGAACTGTGGAGGATACTCTGTTCAATCCTGGTATGTATATCCAATCCACAACATTTATTGTTTCAAAGTATAATAATCATATTCAGGTGTTACCACTGCATCACATTCGAAAGACCTGTCGAGGCCGGTCACTCCGAATCCTTTCCAAGCCAATCCACCCATGGTGATCAACCAGAGTGAGCTGGGTGGAATTTATCTGGGCACCATCAGGGGCGAAGAGATAATCCCGAGATTAATCCAAGATCCAGCCTTTTGGAGGGCAGAGATCAATGCCCTGATACGGCAGCTACTTTTAATACATCCCCAATGGTGGGTAGAGCGCACGCAGCAAACAGAGAAGACCATGAATGATTTCTTCGCTCGCAACAGGCTCACCTTTAGAGTGAACATTCTTCAAAGAAGAACTGGCCGTCCAGACTACTCTGGACATGATCGTCAGTACCTCGATTCCCTGTTCCATCATAATCTAGGTTGGTTAAATGGGTTCAGTGTGGAAGAAGGTGTTCCTGAGATTAATTTGGCTATACTCAACCTGTGGTCTATCCTGGAGTTTCTAGATAGAGGTTAAAGATGAATGTGTACTGTAAGTATCGTCATCGCCCCGGGGCTCCTTGCCTCTGTCCTCGGGGTAATCGGTAATCGAGGGAATTGCCCATACAGTTCTGGATATACCTCAATACTCTTTTGGGCCAAAGTCGTAACTATTCCCGTGAGTCAGAAGATTATGGAACATACCAGAAAATGTGAACAGCAGTTCTATCATATTGTCATAGATACGTAGTCACTACGGATATTAACTCCCTTTTCTTTACACTTTCTACTATTCTTTCTAAGGTTATCTTAATCCTCAGCAAGAATCATTACAACGATGGCTTGTTCCGATAACAAATATTTGCCCTCCCTTTACATGTTGCTGGGTTGGTCTTTAACGGTACTTGGTTATGTCATGGGCAAACTTCTCATCCGCGCAATTGGTTGTCTACACCGATACCGAGATTCTCTCTCTAATCCCGACTCAAGCGAGAGAAGTGATCAAGCTTCGCAGGGCGGAAATACACACAGTCCTCCCTATACCAACGAGATATCTACTACTACGACACAATTTGGACATTCAAAGTCTGATATGGATCGAGATATCGGATATAGCACCTATGTCTAGAGCATGCGAAGCCTTTCGAAGCCTCAAAAACTCGCCTGATCGCTACGAACACAAGACAACAAGACATGACTGCAGTTATTGGGGGGTGGTTTTTCGGATTGTTCGCTTCTTTGCCTTACTTTTGACAAACCCATGTCCTGAAAATCTCCTTCGTTTTTTTGAATTTTCTTCAGCTCCGACCCCTCCGAGTACTTTGATATGTATCATGTATCATAGTTGGATATACGAAAGTCTTACCTTTTTTTTTTTTACTTTTCTATAAATCTCAAGGTACTTCCGGTTCTTTCCTTATTTGTACCCGAGTGGCTTGTGGTTTCCTTGATTGTAAATAGTAGTTGACTTCTAAGGTTGACTTGCTGAACTCTTTTAAGCCATTCATATCTTCACCAGCTGAGTCGCCGATAGTCTTCCCCTTTTGTTCTTTTTCCCAATTCATCATGGATCAAACCCCCCGCCCAGCTTTCCCCATATCCCTCCTAAAGACAATATGCCTCATCGGTTCTCTCTCTTGGTTGCAGCTTCTCTACGCAGTCTCCTACCTCGCACGACCATTCTGGAACACAAGGCGCGAGTTTCCACCCTTCAACAAGGCCATCAACCGTACAGAAACAAGCATTATCAACGCCGTCCTCGGTCCTGTCCCACTCTCAGCCTATACTTCCGCAACAGAAACAGAGCGCCAGTGGTACCTTTCATCAGGCAATGATACCCTAAACCACGATAACAACATCCGCACCACCAACTTGCCAGCCACCTCAACATGGCCACAGCAGGGATATCAAGACTCGGACTCCTCATCAGAGCAAGAAAGTCCCACATCACAGTCAGACACCGAACGTCACCGAGGAAGCTCCCCCATCTACGAAACCGTGCGCAAGCTCCGATCCAGCACAAGAGGCAGCATCTCAAAGATTGCCAGCTCGGCAAAGGCCATCTTCCAACAGCCGCTGACTGTTGTCCCACGGACTCTGGACGGTTCGCCTTCCGACGAGGAACGCGCCGAGCCAAACCTGGTTCCAGTTTCAGTGCGCACTTCACAGCCTCACTTCGTCCAGAACGTGCCTTTCCCTGTGCCCATGTCTGCACCAGCGCGTGTCGCAGATCACTTCAGTGACCCTGGTCCGTCGTCTGGAATCAAGTCGCAGCAGCCCGTCTCGTTTGGGGCGACCGTTAATGCGGTGGAGGATTCTGAGACGGTGCAGATGAATCGCGCGCGCAAGTATCACTCTGTTGAGAGTTATCCCGGGAAGTTTCCTGTTAGTGATACGTTGGATTATAGCTCGCTTGCTACTGCTTATGCTGTTAGAGGGAGGGGGACTACCTCTGTTCGACCTTTCTCGGACTACTAGGGCTAACTTTTGGGGATCGGGTATTATTCTGGTTGGGGGTTGGAGATGATACCGTGACGATTGTGATTGTTGTTTGACTGAAGTCTTCCAATTGGGGGTTCTTTTTGGTTTCTTTTTCTCGGGACATGGCGTCAGAGTCAGTGCTGGACTTGGGATTCTACTATTCATTATATTCATTACCGAAGGTCAGGTCTGTCATTCTTGCCATTCAATCTCATCTTGCCTTTCATTCTTTCTCGTGCTTTTACGATAATTGCACTGCTACCCACTGGTATTCATGGGAGCCCATCTTTGAAAATCCTATCATCTTCACGCTATATCATCTACTCTTTCCTTCACGGTGCCCCGAAATTTCTACTAGTAGCACTAAGACCCAACCCCAATGAGGAGGATAGAAAGCCGATGCTGATGAAAAGCGCTCTAAATTTTTGAGGCCCCAAGTCTATTTGATAATGCACCAGTCTATCCAAACCAATAACGCCAACAAATGCTAAACAAAAAAACGAACCAACCCATCTCTATCCCTTTATTTCTCAGTCTGCCATCCCTCCCATCTCTCGAAATCCCCCGTATCCAAATCAAACAGATCCAACATACGCCCCACACTCTGATTAACCAAGTCATCCACCGACGCAGCCCGAATATAGTACGCCGGCACAGGAGGAAAGATAATCGCACCAGCACGAGAAACCTCCAACATATTCCGCAAATGAATATCACTAAGCGGCGTTTCCCTCGCAACAAGCACAAGCTTCCGTCTCTCTTTCAACATGACATCTGCAGTACGCGAGATCAAATCATCGCAGAACCCACTATGAATAGCAGCGAGTGTCTTCATACTGCATGGAACAACGATCATTCCATCAGCCTTGAAAGAACCGCTAGCTATCGGTGCAGCCATGTCGTTGATGTTGTGCACATGATCTGCCAGTGCTTTGACATTCGATGGGTGGTAGTCTGTTTCGTATTTGATGGTTGCTTCGGCCCATTTGCTCATCACCAGATGGGTTTCGATGTTTAGGCGACGGAGGGCAATGAGGGCTTTTATTCCGAGAATTGCACCTGTTGCACCGGTCATGGCGACTACGATGCGTCTGCGGCGGGTTTGGTGGGAGATATGGTGGTCGATGGTTGGCATTGTTGGTTCGGTTGGGCTGTCTTCGGGAGAATGGCGGCTGGATGATGGGGTGTGTGTTCTGGAGAGAAGAGAAAGCATCGATTGTAGGTTTATTGGATGTGTTCTTTTGGTATTGCTGAGTGAGGGTTTGGTTTTGTATACCGTGGAGCTGTGAAGATTGGTGTGATGAATGAACTGGGCCTGACAACCCTGCCTTGTTTTATATTAATATGTGGCAAAATGCCGATTTTATCTAGGTCCCACAGCTTTCTTGCTAAAATTTATCGCACGGTCCGAGATACAGGAGGATAATGTCATCGGATCGATTTTGGGGACCCGAATGGAGCACTCCGAGGCCCCGAGGCCGAGATCCGAAGGTTGCGCGGATCACCGTCCATGGGTGACACAATGGCCCCTATTTGATAAAAAAAATCTGTGTAAGACCTGAACTGGGTGCGTTACTGTGCGCTGTGTGAAAGTGTAATTGATTGAGGTCTATGACTGGCCATTATGACCGCACGCAGGTATCAGGTTTGGGCTTTTCACAGGAATCCATTTTCCTGTGTATAATCGAACATCGGAACTGCGATACGTCAGCTTTTAATTGCCGAATCTAGGCAAACCCTGCTTACGGTTCATAATCGAGTCCAGATATGTGACGGGTGATACGTCGAATGGATCGGGCATGTCCATGTACCCAACGGGCCTGTTCAGATGTTAGCATTCATCTTCGCCGTAGATAGAAAGGAAACCTACCCAGGGCCAAATTGCGGCACATTCGAGGCCATTCCCGTCCAGTTCTCCGTCTCGGTAGCGCCTGTCTCCTGCTCTCGTTCCAAGGCGCTTCGTAAGGTCACCAAGGCTCGGATGTGACGATCTGACAACCACTGACTATCACTCTCGGAAAAGGAAGCACCGTCATCGTTGGTTCTTGGATTAGCTGATGAGAAGACGTCGATGACTTTTTGTTGAAGATTGCGACATTCGGGGTCATTGCGTGTCTCTTCCCAGATACAGAGAAGCAAGGTTGAACTCAACACTGTATGCACCATTGACCAGCTCCGCAATGGAACAGTACTCAGAGCCTGAAAATCAAGAAATGCCCTGGAAGCATCGATCAAACTCCCTTTGGCGTGAGCCCGAAGAATACCAGCGTGGGGGTGAAAGGATTGTGGGGTGGATTGCTTCATTGCCGGTCTGCAGAAGACCGATACACAGAAGGAGGTGTGCATTCTGAGAGCTAGATGCTCGAGATGCTGTTGTAGTGTTATGCAATTTTCCCGTGATCGAAGATATGATAGACCGCGTTGGTGAATGTCATCCAACCGCTGCAGCCCTTCTAGTGCTCGATCAAGTTCAGCGACGCCGAGGGTTTCCGGCCGCATAATATCTAGACTGATACGACAGAGCAAATGCATTACTTCAGCGAAGGACAAGTCTTGTCTTTCGAAAAACGAGCTGGCGAGAGACCATCCCGTCACAGAGACAATAGGCGGTCGGTCATAGCAAAGGCACAGTAAACTATCCTGCCAAACAATTGTTGACCTTTTGAAAGTCAGCTGTGATGCGAGCAGATATGCCTATAGTAGTTTGATCTTCATACCAAAGATTCCTGGCCTTCATTCTCACCTGCTCGGGCCAGTGAACAGTACTTCTTTCGGTGTGCAGGCCCATGGTCTGAGCTAGTCGGATCGTCGTACCCAGTAACGCCCAAGCGGCGTCGGACTGTCCCATATTCTGCAACGTATTCCCCAAGATAAGTAGCGCTTGTATAATATCTAGTGATGGCCGAAACAGGAAATTGGCCAAGCGGAGAGCATGAAATGATCGACGGGCTGAATGTCGTTAGCCAAGTTTTATGAGCGTGCAGCCAAGCTTACCAAAGTCAGTTGACAGTTCAAGTCGTTCGAGATATTCAGTATCGGAGTAATGTGCCCCTGCTGCTAATGTTGCCAGTAAAAGGCTGACATGGCCAATCGACTTGTCGGTCGCCCAGCGATCAGTGATCTTCTCCGGGTCGCGTAATTCACCAGATGCATGAGCATTGAGATAGGTGCACAGGTCAGATTCAAAGCGGTCTATGTCAGCGAGTATTGGATTGAATGGATATGCCGTGACACGATAGAAGTGGAAGAATCTAACCAGTTAGCCATATTCCTTTCTAGTTATTTGCAACCTACTTCAAGACCTCGGATCTCTGAGGCATTACAGTCAACAGTGCCTTCCATCTCTCAAGCGGCGTTTTCGAGTCCATGAAAGGATAATTGCTGAAGGTATTCCGCAGACCGAGAACAGAGCCGACTTCGCGGGCCACCGATTCATTGGCGTCCGATGCTCGCAGGCGCAGGATCGAAACGACCGAGTTATCGCCAGAGTAGACATAATCCTTCGAACGATCATCGGGCCGTGCGGGTTCATTGCTTGCTACGGCCGGTGATCTGGGCGAAGCCGAGCGTGCAACACTATGACGAGAAGCTGATCTCCGCCTCGAATGCGAAAGGGCGTAGGTACAGATCTCGGGATGTTTTCGCTTCTGACAGGTATGACATGGTTGACCTCCGTCACATTTCACCTTCCGCTTTCTACATGGGTAACATGCATGGGCCTCTCGCTCTCGACTCTTGAGGTGTAGCACCCGGTCTGCTTGGCCTTGGCTAATAGCACTCATGCTGCCGAGGACTCCGAGGTACCGGGATTGACAGGGGTTGTTGTCTTGGCCAAAATGATGTACCGGTTGAAAGTGTGGGGCTCTCTCAATATAAAAACATGCATCCGAGCTCGATACTGGGTGATATGGGCTATGTTGCCGAGACTGAGCGATGTAGGCCTTGCCAAAACGGTCGGACAAGATCGCCCATCGGCTCTTGGCGGGTACCCATTCAGGTATTACGGTAGTCTATATAGTACCACCAGTGTGCCAGTACTATGACATGGGCAGTATTAAATTCGAACATCAAATTTAAGTATTAAGAATCCGATTATAAACTAAAGTTATATAACTTATATAAAAAGTGCGACGGCGGTAATTTATACCTAAATTACCCCATATATTACCAAGGCACAGCCGAACATTCATCAAATTCCAATCTCTACCTAAATATTTATTTAAAATCACAAAGTACTATACAATCCTGATTTATTCCTCCCGGAACCCCATCTTCGTCCAGTTGGTCAAAACCTTCTGCTTGACCTCCTCAGGGTACGAGCTCTCAAAATCGGCGGCCTCCCAATCTTTCCCAGTAGTATACTCACAGGGGAGCAGAGCATCAGAAACAACTTTTCCTCCCTGCACCGGCGATCCATTTCCATGCGACATGTATGGAATAAGGGGGAACCCGCGCACATCCTCGAAGAAGGTCTCGTCGAGGTTAGGACGGCAGCGAGTCGAGAAAGCCCACATAACATCCTTTCCATTGTAGACATCAATGTCATCACCACAGAGCACCAGCCGGTGGATGGTATAGCCGGCCTTGCAGTTAAAGACCAAGTCACCGACCTTCTTGGAGAATTCTTTCGGGGTGGTCTTCATTTCTCGCAGCTTTGCAGTGTCGATTCTCAGAGCGACCCAGGTCACTTGGGACTCGAATGGAGCGAAGGCGTCGGTTACCGGGAGACCGGCTTGTTGGCAAATCTTGCGGATCTCGGCAGCGGCTAGTGAGCCGATCATGGTATGCTAATACTTGTTAATAGGGAACTAAGAAGATGGGGCAATGAGGTAGGTAGGTGAGCGGCTTACAGTCTCATCGGTCAGTCGACCGCAAGATGACATGGGCATGATGGCATTGTTGCGGTAGGTGATGCGGTTGACCTTATACTTGGGCCACAGGTGGGTATCTCCAGGGAAGACATAGCCGTGCATCTCACCGAAGGGACCCTCGGGACCCTTGTCCGTGATAGAAAGAGTACCTTCAAAGACAATCTCGGAGGTGGCGGGCACGTAGAGATCGTTGGTATCGCACTTGACCAGGTCCAAGGCGGAACCAGTCATGGCACCGACATATCCAGCCTCGGTCACACCATCGGGGATGGGCATACTAGAGGCCATGATGGCGGCAGGGGGAACACCGAATGCCAGAGCCCACGGGACGTCGCGGCCTTCCTTCTTCCACATCTGGTGGATCTGCCAGATATGCTGGGGCTCAATGACTAGACCAGTCAGGTGCTTATCGTCGGAGACCATGGCACGGGCAATAGACCAGTTTGTCCAGGACCCATCGGGGGACCGAACAATGTGCATTCCGTAGGTCTGGATGTACTTTCCTCCATCGGCCTGGTGGATCATGGGTGCAGGGAGCTTGGTCAGATCAATCTGGCTTTCTTCGAGGAAGTTCTCTTTGCAAGGACCGGTAGACACAATGTTAGGTGGGATCGGGGCCATGGTGCTGGCCGATAGCATCTTGTCGAGGATGTCGCGCATGGATGCGGTTGGTGGCAAGGCCAGGTGTCGTGCAAGTCGGCCATAACGATCCTTTGGGGACTTCCTAAGAGATGCAGGAGCACCGAGGATGCGGAAAAGACCATTTTCAGCTCCAATGAGGTTGTTGAAGAGCGGGGCCTTGTCGTCCGTTTCACAGACAAGGCGAGTAATGGCGGCCGCTTCAAGGTTGGGATCGATTGGAGAGTCGATCTCAACCAGATCGTTGTCGGCCTTCAAGGCCTCGACAAACGACCGGAAGCAGAGGTGAGGCTCAGTGTTGGTCATTGTGAATCTGGTAGAGATTGTGTATGTGTTGAGTGAAGTTGAACTTTTGAACCAGAGCAGTCCTTGACAATCCGGCCAGCTTAAATATCCTGGTGGGAGTCTTCAAAACGGCTGTCTCGGCTCGCCACACATCAAATTCAAGTAGGACAGGCCGATTCATCCATAAGAGTTCTGGGGATGATGCATGCACACTTCGGCACTTCGGATGGTGTGGAGGGCCCACTCCGAGCCCCCGAACCCGAGCTACCGAACGTCGATCCATGGAACTTGAACTTGTTCTGTATGACTACATATCCAAGGGAAATAGACACTCGGAATCGGATGTCAGAGTCGTAATGACACAGATGGATCATTGCCGCTAGGGTTGACTGTTGCCCTAAAAGGAAGCCTACATGGCATCGGCACTTCGATCGGCAGCGGGAGATACCTAAATAAGAGGGGTCGACTCCCAGAAAGCACAGAAACAGAAACAAGGCGCATCATGTTCTATCAACCCGGAGTGACAGAGCACAATCTTCCCCACGACCCATTCAAGGTGATGTTCTAGGGTAGACAATGAACGACATAGCTAACGTTGACAGGCGTGCGTGGTTCCTCGTCCGATCGGATGGATCTCCACCCAGAACAAAGAAGGCCAGGCCAACTTGGCACCTTACTCCCAATTCAACAATCTCACATTCGACCCGCCATACGTGATGTTCTCTTCCAACCAGACCGTGAACGGCACGCGTAAGGATACAGTGGTCAACGCGGAGCAGACCGGACGCTTCGTCTGGAATCTGGCGACATGGGACCTCCGCGAGGCCGTCAACATCTCGGCGGAGCAAGTACCCTATGGGGTGGACGAGTTTGAGCGTGCCAAGGTGACTAAAGAGCCAGCCACGCTGATGGATGTCCCTATGGTACGGGAGTCGCCGGTGAAATTCGAGTGCGAATATCATTCCACCGTGCGGCTACCGGGGAATCCTCCGATGGGCACCGTAGACGTGGTGATTGGCCGGGTGATTGCTGTGCATATCAAGGACGAGGTGTTGACGGATGGAATCCTAGATATCAAGAAGACGAAACCGATCGCGCGCTGTGGGTACTATCAGTACACGGTGGTGACGGAGACGTTCGACATGGTGATTCCAGGCATGTCCGAGGATGTCCTCTACGGGTTGGAGGGAAGTGCGAAGCGCAATCGTGAGGCCAAATCGCGGGATACATGATCAGGGGAGTCATCAATAGTCAATTGAACAAGTATTACTTATGTAATTCTGCTTGCACCCAATCGTCCTGTTCGAGTTCTATAGCAGAGCTTCACTTTTCTGGCTCCCATTGTAGCATTTTTCGCACTAGACGGAGAAACATCTCTTTTTCCTCTCCCTCGAGACTAGTTTCTCTTTGCTCGAGTGGGATATGTTCTCCCACTAATTCTCGGGCGCAGAGGTCGCCTAGAATAGCAGAAACGGTCAATAACTAACACGTTCTATTCAAGGAATAGGAAGAGGAATAGATAGGTAATTACCTTTCTCTGTAAAGAACTTTTGCGTCAGATTCCCCCGGGCAAGGAAACTTGGTGGCGGCGGACCGAGTAGGCGTATCATTTCGGCAAGATGAGCCCGGCTCCTATAAGTATGATACTCCGGATCCTGGTCGCTAAACAGTGAACCCCCTTCGTAAAGGTTCCAAATCTGAGAAAGTAAGCCTAGGAACTTGTGCATCAGAAGTATCGGCTCCCTTACCACGCATCCCACGTTCCATATATCAACGCTATATGACCATGGAACTTGCAAGATCACTTCCGGTGCTCGATATATATCCGGCTGAATGTCTTCCAAGTGCTGCTCATCACCCATCACAGCCGAGCCAAAATCGCAGAGGATAGGCGCACCTAGAATTTTAGGCATTCTGAGCTCGCGGGAGGTATAGATTATCCTTCCATCTACCTCCTTCCTAGGACAGGGATTTTGGAGCTCATTGTTTTCAAAATCACTGAAAACAGAATCATCATCAATGCCGAACATAATGTTATCCGCTTTGATATCTGATATATTGATAAGCAAATGATCGAGCTCGAGATCGAGAAGAGATAACTGCACATGTATGGATAATTTTGCATTCTGTATGCAGATAGTTCAGTGCAAGAAATAAACGGTGAAGCGTCACGGCCAAAATTGGTGTAGGTAGTCTCTGTACCGGGTTGCGGAATAAAAAATCCAACACACTCTCCCACAATGGAGGATGTACGAGACATCGGTGTTTGTCTTCAGGTCCGCTGACATCAAAGGAGTCCAGCAAGGATCTAACATACTTGCGGCCTGGATGTTTCCGGGGAGCTTCTTCGATACGTTTGTATATATTCAGCTCGTCGTCCAGTTGCTGCCCCATCGATGTAGACTTTATGAAAACCTTGAGAGTAACATAGCGATGATAGCTGTATTTTCAGTTAGCTTAAGGAGTTGTGAAAATACAATCAGAATGCAAAGGTGCCAGTGGTATCTTCTTACTCCATGTCACGTGCGAGCCACACCGTTGAGCTGGCTCCAAATCCCAGTTTTCCCACAACTTGGTAGCGGTCCTTGAGTATTTCTCCTATTCGAGTAGGATAATACCGACCCGCAACATAGCCCGGGATGGTTTCTTCCTCGATTGCCTGGCTTTTTGATATTCGAGTGAAATTCAGATTGGTGAAGTTGAGAGGTGTCCATCTTCGTCCGAGTCGGGGCAATGACTGAAGAAAGAGAATACCATTTATCGAGGAAGTCATGTAATGTACTTATTTACAATCGAGGAAGCTACAAGTGCTCAGGCTGTAATAGGGAAAGAGCCACCTGGGCAGAAGTGCCCTGCCAACGTTATATGTGGCTGTTGACATAACCACACAAAGACCTCAAAATCGGAATAGATTATGCCACTATCTACACCACAACACAAAAGCTACAAAGAAGAGGCTTAAACCCCTGCACGCTCACTAGATGCACGAGAGCAACTGCATGCCCGAAAGCAAGACTATGAAAAAAAAAAAAAGCAGAGAGACTTAACGTAGAAAAAGCCAGGGAGGCGAAGGGAAGACATAACTTCCCGCTCATCCCATGGGCCATTTGGCATAAAACATGAAAGAGCAGGAATATTGTAAACATTTAAACACGCACACACACATCGCTCATAGATTGGGGATAAAGGAACTGAAACCAGAGTCCCAGTGAACGGTCATAACTGTCGTAAGAAGAATAGGAAGAAAAGGCAAAAGACGCTAGATGGAAACGGAGATTGAAAATATCAACCCAGGGGTATCACAATGCAAGCCTCAATATTGCTCATCTTCGTAGTCGATTTGCACGGGACTGCCTTGGTAGCGGGTTCGCTTGATGTTGCCTGGGCTGTAGGAGCCGGCAGATGTGAGAGGACGCGGGCCGGTTGGCTTGCGTGTGGGGGGAGAGCGGATAGCAGAGCTCTGAAGAGGGTAGAAATTAGAATTTGTTCAATTGAAAGGGCAGGGAAGGAGCCTCTGGGATACATACTCTGGAAACAGCACGGTCGACGCTGTAAGCTGGTTCCTCGTCATCCGCCACTTTGGGTGGACGCTCGGGAATGAGAGGGCCGGCGTCCTTGACCTTAGGAGGACGGGGTGGACCCGGTGTACGGGTTGCGCGGGAGCTGGTCTCCGAGTAGCCTGCGTCGGAGATCGGGGACAGACGCGTGGCACCGCTGACACCACTGTTGCGGTTTGGGGGAGGGTTTGCCGCAGGCAGGCTGGGGTTGGATTCCCACTGGTCTGAGCCAGCGGGAGAAACTGGACCTCCGTAGATCTGGGCCTCGGTTTCGAGGCGGGACTGGTAACGTCCGGTTGGGCCTTGTCGAGGCTGGGGGTGCTGCAGCTCGAGACTACCACGGTGGCCGCGGTACTTGGGCGCCTCAGACACCTGGGAAGGAACTAATGGCGAAGGGGGTCTGTTCTCATCTTGCTCGTCATCCAAGGTATAAGTGGATCGAATTCTGTCGTCTCCCTGGGGATCATAATATTTGTAGGCGCCATGTGGTGCGAGATCAGACCCAGACCGAGACTCATCCGAGGTCGGGCGTTCTTTGCGGGAGGGCTGGATGCTGTTGCGAATGCCATCGCCCATGGAGGTGGCCGTGGACTTAGACCAACGGGAGATCTTCGGGAAAATGGACGAGCTGCTGGACTTGTGCTTGCGGGCCTTGGGGGTTGTCTCGGTGCTGCGAGCTGATGTGGCCACCGGCTTGCGTGGAGGCGTGTCAAGGGGCAACGAACCAGACCGCTCGTGATGGGGCGCGCCACGGACAGGGAGATGTGAAGTCAGGAACTGGTCACCATCGTCAAGCTCAAGGTCTTCGTCAACCTCATGGACGGTGCTGACTCGCTGGTCCGAATCTCTGCGTTGTCCATTGGCCGGGCGAGAAGAACCGGACCCGTAGGGAGAGCGGCTCGTTTCGGCGGGGGCTCCGTTTGGACCGGGAGTCTCATATCCACTTGGCTCCATGCTTCCCATTCTGGTGACACTGTGAGGGCTGAAGCCATCTTGTCCGGATCGCAGGGCCTCAACCTCGCCAAGCAGCTGCTCGAGCATGCCTTCAATCTTGGTCAAATCGCTGCCCGATTTGAGGCTCAATCCCTTCAGCGCACGCTTGAAGATGCTCTTCCGCTTGTCTTCCTCGTCAGCCGTGTTCAGCTGCCGATTCCGAGAAGTGCTGGGGGGCAATGGCCGGGGACCACCAAGCGCCTTGTGGGTCCGCTCATGTCCCCTGTCGCTAGTGTCCATGATGAGATCATCTTGGTCGGCGATGAATCTCTTCATCTGCTCGAAGGAGGTGCGCATCTCAGCAGCACTTCGAACCAAAGTAACCAGAATTTCGGTATCTCTGGCATTGCGCTGAGCATCCCGAACAGTCAAATGATCCATAAGCGCCACAATATCCTGAGATTGAATTCTCTCGATACCTCGGCCGGTGGCACTGTCGTAGAGTGGTGAACCAACACCATGAGAGTAGCCACTGAAGTGGCGTTCATTGCCAGAGACAAAAGGATCGTCTGCTCCAGCAGGACTATCGAAACTACCCATTCCAGCGGCACCCGCACCCGCAAGACCTCGACTAGCTTGCTTCGGGGTCCCGACGCTGGGAGACATAGGGTTGGCAGCCGAAACATAGCCTTCATCCTTGGCACCAGGAGGTGTACCAAACAATGGGCGGGGTTGGTTCTCGCCAGAGTGGTTCTCGCCAGAATGGGCAGAGTAGTCATCGCCACCAAAGATGTTCTGGGCAGTCTGGTAGTATTCCGCATCAAGCCCTATCTGCTGCTCAGCATTGAGACCCTTAGATCCACCGATCTGGGTATCGTAGTAGTGATCCGCCGGCGGGGACCTGGAATCGTATCCCCAGTGATCTGCCTGAGCGACACCACCAATGGGGCCCTGTATTATGGACGGATTGGTGTTGATTTCAGACTCCGATTCTTGGCTTTCAGCATCCGCATGAGGACTCTCCATCTCACGCGGGGCATTGTCAGCCATCATAGCAGAGTCGTCCATGTCCTCGAGGGACTGGGTAACACTCTGAGGGGGCGATGTGGCACCCATGCGGCGAGGGAATGAGGTCTCATCGGCATTGAAAGCATCCTGGCGTTGCTTCAAGGGGCTTCCGCGGTAGACTTCGCTTCCTGCCTTTTCGGGGCTTCGGCTTCGTGGTTGTTGAGCCAGATCGGTTTGCGGGCGGTTCGTGGATGAGATCTGAGATTCAAGGACAGAGGGATCCATCAAGGAAGCTACTGCGGATTCGACGGCTATCGGGTGCATAAACTGAGGGTTAGCAGCAACGCCGGTAGCCACATGGTGGCCTTCTTTGACTTTCTCCATGAAGTCAACATCGCTGTCTCCGTCGTCGCCAGAGCGCCTGCTCTGTTCGTCATAGCCATAGAAGCCATTATCTTGGGAGCCCTGGCGCGAATGTTCGTATCCGAGCCCAGGTGATTCCTGGCTGTGCTGTTTGAAAATTCCACTCTGGCTGTGTGAGCTGGTGCCTTGGCGGGTGGATCTCGCGAGGTTTGTACTGGGGGCGGATGACAGAGTGTCAATGGAGAGTCGAGGCTCAATCTCATGTTTTCCGTCGACTTGCTGCTCGCCGTGAGCCGAGTAATTGTCGTAGTGAGTCTGGGTATGATCACTCGCAAGACTATGAATGGGGCTCAACCCGCGGCCAGTGGCCTCGTCGTGGTAGTCGTCTTCCATTTCGTGATGTCCGGGGTGAGCGGCGTCAAGGAGATTAGCTGCGGCTGCAGCTGCAATTGCCCAGTTACCACCGTCAGTTCCGGGAGATTGGCTCTGGTGATGTAGGTCACGCTCCGAAGCACTGTGCACCGAGATATTATGGTGCGACTGATTACCATGGCGCATTCCGAGCTCATAACGCGAGTCGACAGAATTTCTAGTAGGGGTGCGAGAAGCTGGGGACATGGCCTGCCTCGGTGATCCGCGAGCAACGTCGAAGTAGGAGGCCTGCTTTTCGGGAGTGGGACTTGCCGTTCGCTCAGAGAGCAACGAGTTTCTGGTCAACTCGGAGTCAATCTCGCTGTGCATTGGCATTGGCGCAACATTGTGCTTCTGGAAAACAAGTTCGGTTTCGTTGTAGTTCATACTCTCGGTGCTCTTGCGTGAGCCACTTTTCCGGGAGCCACTGTGTCGGCGGCGCTCCTTTCTGCCCAGACTAGAGTTGGAGTCGTGATGCTTCAAAGAAGCAGCTGTGAGAGCAGAGCCGACTCGGGCAGCAGCATGGGCGTCGCGAAGACCCTTGCTCCTCTGCCTGCGGATCTTGTCTTGTTCGGTGTAGTCGGGTCGATTGGCCCATCTCACCGCCATATCGGAGCTTTCGCTGCTTTTACTTGATTTGCGCTCCGTGTTGCGTGGAGCTGTCTCGGGAGAAAGAACAATGCCCTCGTCTTTGCTATCCTTGTTCAGAACAACTTTGGGCTTCATAACATCCGGCGCACTGGCGTGCTTGGAGAGACGTCGACCTAGCTCATCTCTGGAGCTCGTGCCAGATGAATGAGATGTAGCCATGTCCCGATCGAATTTGCTCTTGTTGGTCATGACCTTCTGGTCCTTCTTGAGCTCCTTTAGCTCTGGTAGGATCAATCTCCGGATAGCATCTTCGACCGTCTCGAGTAATTTGGGGTTGTTGATAGAGGTCTTGGATGCACCGGAGCGAATTGAGTACTGGTCGGACTTGTGGTTCGAAGAGACTGCAGATGTGCTGAGAAGACTAGATTCAGGACTGGTGATATCCTCTTCCGCGTACTTGTGCTTTCGGCGACGGGATGGTTTTGTTTCGGCTTCGAGGTAATCCTTGCCGCCCCTGCTTTTTTGTTTGCCGCTCGAAGCCTCTTGCGGTGGTTCAGTGAGCTTTTCCGCCACACGATGCGCAATTCGTTCATGACTCAAACTGCGACTTCTTTGTCGGTGAGGGGTCTTGAGCAATCCCTCATCTTCAATGGGCGAACCACGCTCCATACTCTGGCTGCGTTTTCGCCTAGGACCTGCCGATGAAGCGTTGATCATGCTATCCGGCGGCATGGACGAAACCTCCGATGACATAGGCAAGTATCGGGTGTCTTGCGAGAGGGAAGACATCTCGCTCCCCTGTCCGCGGTTCACAAATTCGATTTCTACCGGCTCACGACGTGATGAATGATGATCCTCTTCCTCGGCTGAATTCGACGCAAGGCTGTGGTCATCCGTTGCGCCCGAGTCCAATTGCTTTTGTTTTGAAGATGGTGATGGTAGGGATATCCGGTGGGTATATGACGGTTTGCGGCTACCGCTTCCGCTTGATTCGGTGATTTGCAAGTGGTCTTTTCTGTCCCTGGACTTTCTCGCCGACGATGGTGTGACACGTACTCGCACGCTGGGACGAGAGACAATGCCGCTTGTGCCTTTGCCGCCCTCGAAATACTCGATGAGTAAAGAGGTGTGAGAGTCGTGTTGAGATCGAGACAATTTCTCTTCGCGGTCCCGCTGTCGCCGAGTGGAGACAGTTATGGGGCTACCGTCGTCTGGGATAGAGTACGACGTTTTGTCTGTGCGGCGAGAAATGTCAGTTGCCAGATCTGTGCCCGTTGCGCTATCCCCCGTATCGATGATGGATTCTGTGGGGGCGGGAAGAATCGGTCTGCGGGTGTTGACCCCCATGATGGTGAGGCGTCCTTCAACCCAATCGCATGCTCCGTGCTCGACCGAGGTGATGGGAGGATGAGGGGAGTGTTGTTGGGGGGTGATCACTGTTGCTTCGCGCTTGTTGGCACGATAGTGGGGAAGTGACAAATTGTAGGAACTCAAGAAGAGATCCCAAGAATTATTTTGATAGGAGTTGAGAGCGTACCAGCGCAGAGACCACGGAACAGTGGGGAAGAATTAAGAAATGTGGGATTAGGGAAGGAGAGAGAGAGAGAGACAGAGAGAGGGAGAGAAGCAACGGTGGTGCCCAAAGGTGGTTGCTGTCGAAGCTCGCCGATCCCTCACATGAAAATATGAGAGGAAAAGGGGAAAGAATTCAAGATCTCTACGAAGTAGGAATGAAAGATGAAGCAAAGGACTGGATAGTCAGGCGAATATCAGCCGGTACCCGAGTTAATTAAGAATAATTGCCCAGCCTCACCAAAAAAAAAAATAATAATTGAAGAGGCTGGATGTGATAATTGTACATCCCAGGTTCCGACCCGCGTGGGCCACCATACAAAGAGTACCCGATAACTACTTTGTGGTGTACGCAGAAGGTACGCTGTACGGAGTAAACAAACGGGAAACCATGGGATCCATTCGGGATCGTCTTTTGGTTCCTTGGTTCATCTCTCCTCTTGACTTTATTTGATATGCCATCTTCAATATTGACTTACCTACATAGGTATTCATCTCCCAACCTTGAAAACGCTACTCTGTATAACCTCTATTTCGTGGCTGGGGGGTAATCTTGGCAAATCCAACCCACCTAGCGCAACATACGGAGGCCAATTTTCCATCAACACCCTGAAAATGACAAAACACTTCGTACCCGTCACACACGAACACACACACACACACACACGGTCCACCTGCAGTTCTCCGTGAGACCCGCAAAAAGACAAGGCAAAAGAACCGGAACAAGCACACCGTCGCCCAGACGACAGAGACCCTGGAGATCGGGTGATTGGGCCCAGCATCTGCCAACTCATCACACTCGTGTGCTCAGGCTTTCCACCTTACCAACCTCTCCATGTTGGAATGATTGGAATGATTGGAGTTGATTAAAAAAAAATGGTTGGCCTATCACTGGGAGATGAAATACACCGACAATATTTCCCGCCTTTTGGCCCCAGATTCACTATCCGTGATCTCACCCTATGACTGGACAGAACTATACGGAGCCCTTGCAAGGGGGCGCAAGCAATTATCATCGAGACTACTTGCGCAGCTGGGGGTTGAGGACTTGCTGCATCTCGTACATTAGTGGCAATCGAGCTGCTTCCAAAACTGGCTCGGTCATTGGCAAACGATCGCTTGGCCTCAATACTGTGTAAGATTGGCATCTTCCAATTGGATCGCTTCGGCGGGTATGAGAGGTTTGTAGAACCGACTACATGTAGGTACCAATTAGTTATGTACTCCGTACTCGGTTCTTCTGTAAGGATATTCTTACAGTGTATGAATTTTTTGTTATACATACCCCTTCTGTAGTTCTCTTACTCTTGTTTGGTAAGCCCCTCCCACGTGGAAAAGGTCCGAAGTCCACATGGCTGAATGAATGCTTGCTGTGGCATTCCGTGAGGGAAGGAATAAGCCTGACGGTTATCACACAGTCAGAAGTTTCCTGATTGGCGTCTATATAGATATGTGGAACTGACCAAACGGACCCCAGGCTGACCTCCTAGGCTGAGCGTCTGCCTATTGCGGTTAAGGTACTCCGTATGTACAAACCATTAATCAATGCGCAAGGAGGCGAAAAGAAAAGATTAATTCATACAAAGAGCAAGATGCATTCGACTATCCTACCACTAGCCATACGAATGTTCAACTCGCCATCTCTCTTATGATTACAGAATAAGGGGACAAAATTGAAACCCAAATAGATATATCCACATTGCTGAACTCCAATGTCCCTAAAATAAATATGCAGAGACAATCGATCGCTTTTGATGTTCATACAGATTGTTCTCAGTCATTGTGCTTCCGCTTGAACTTCAGTCCAGCACCGTTCTTGGGCTGGCTGCCATACGTGCGGCGACCTTGCTGCTCCTGCTTCTTATCGCGGCTGAGGCTGGAGCCCAGCTGGATATCAATGCGAGGAGGGGCATTGAAACCGAAGCCCTTGGCAACCTTGACGAGGTCAAGCTTGTTCACGTCGAACACAGTGCGAAGGGAGTGCGAGGCGTATGCTTGGAGATAAGAACGGTAACCATCCTTGGCAGACTGCACAAGTGCGTTAGTATACGAGTAACACATAAATAAGAGGATGGGGAAGATGGCTTACCTTGTTGAGGTAGTAGTTCTGGCCAATGAGCTTCTCCAGCTGAGACTGCACATTGACAATCTTGGAGGCCGGGAACTCGAACTCCACGACAGGCACGCGTGCATCCTTGAGGTGCTTCAAGAAACCAACCTCGGAAGGCTGGAGGAACATCAGACTGCGACCCTTGCCTTCGGCACCACGGGCGGTACGTCCGACACGGTGAATGTAGTCACGAGGATCATCAGGAGGATCGAACTGGATAATCCAATCGACAGCGGGGATCTGGAATTTTTAGTCAGTTATGGAATAAGCGTGGTAATGCGGGTTGGGAAACATACATCCAAGCCACGAGCAGCAACATCAGTACAGATCAAGGTACCTTGCTTGGCATTGCAGAACTCGAAGAAAGTATTGGTACGCTTCTGTTGCTTCTGCTTTCCGTGCAACTCCAGAACGGGAAGATCGATGTAGTTCAAAAGCTCAGCATGGTACTTGACACAGTTGCAGCTCGAGAAGAAGACAATAATCTTCTTCTTAAGGTTACGCTTGAGGAATGAGAAGAGAAGCAAGAAACGCTTGTCTGCCTCACACACCACGTAGCCTTGTTCCAGACCCGCCACTGTGCTGTGCTCCTTGCTGTGGTCGACGTTAATGTAAAGCGGTCCGGGGCGGAGGGATATCCGGGCCAGATCCTCGACCTTGGTGGTCTGTGTGGCGGAGAAAAGCATAGTCTGACGTTCTTCCTTGGGCAGAATCTTAACGATCTGGCGCATCTCATCTTCGAAGCCGACTTCGAGAATTCGGTCAGCCTCGTCAATGACCAAGGTCTTCAGGTTCTTGAAGATGAATCCTTGGGTGTTCTGGAGGTGATCCAGCAAACGACCGGGTGTGGCGATGAGCAGGTTGACACCCTTCATCAGCTTCTCGGCTTCAGCACGGCGGTTGGCTCCTCCGATAACGATACCGTATGTCTGCGAGTGGTGGGCCATAAGTTCACGGGCGACACCGAAGATCTGCAGTGCCAGTTCGCGAGTAGGGGAAACGACAAGAACACCAGTACCTGCATTGAAAAATTAGACACCAGTTCCAATGGCAAGTAACTACTAGATAAAGGTATGGGGCAAAAAACTTACCGTTTCTGGGCTTGAAGCGCAGAGCGTGCAGCATCTCAATAGCGGGGAGCAGGAAGGCCAGAGTCTTTCCGGAACCGGTCTTCGCAGCACCGAGAACATCCCGTCCAGCAAGCAAAGGAGGAACGGTACGCTGTTGAATCTCAGTCATGGTTGTGAAGCCCATGTCGTTGATACCCTGCATGGTCTTCTCGGAAAGGTTGAGCTCGGTGAACTTCTGCAGCTTGCCCTCGGTCTGGGGCAAACGGACATCTTCCATAGTAGGAAGATCCGTACCATTCGCAGCCTCGGTGTCTTCAGCATCACTGCCCTCCTCCGCATCTACCTCCTCGGCATCTTCAACGGCCTCGGCGTCGTCGCTTTCTTCCTCGGCGCTGGGTGAAGGGCTGACCTTGCGCTTCTTGGTAGACTTCTCAGCTGAAGCCTTCGGGGTCGAAGCAACGCTCTTTTGGGGGGTCACTGCAGGGCTGGATTTGGCTTCCACGGGCTTGGCGACATCGCTCTCTGCTTTTGAGCCGTGCTTTCTCTTGCGCTTGTTGATGGACTTTGCGGTGTCCACGGGGCCAGGCATTTTGTTGATTGGTCCTGCGACAGTGTAATAATTGACACTGGAACAAAGCAATCAGGGAGTTGTTTCGTATAACCTGGACCTTGTGTTTTGCAGGTCTAGATTATTGATCTCTGCGGGCGGAAATCATTCTGCTACTTTTTTTTTTCTGATCGGTAAAATGTGGCAGAACTCCACATCACGTGTTGATAGACCCCATCAGTTGGTGCCTTAACTATGAGGCATAAACTATTGGCCGAGATTGGCCATGTCCTATGATTTTGAAATCATCACTTGGATGTAAAACTTCAAGACTACAAAATCCACATGTGTTTCAAGTTTAAGGCCACCATATTTTAGAGATTATCAGTGCTTTTTACACCCGGGAACAAATGATGCCGCGCAGGATACGCCTGGTGGGTTCCTTCTTTACCTGGTGAAACAAGGACGGAATGTTGGCCAGAAGGCTGTGCAAGCGCGGATATCTTGGCCTCAAGTTAGGCAGCTGAGATATTGTGGTATGTATGACATTTTTTCAGTGACTGCTCAGTTGTTGCGCATATATGTCTTGTGCCAAGGACTGGGCTCCTTTGTCTTTGTCCAGGGGTATTGGTCTTTGATATGCTTACAGAGTACGGAGTACTCGGCATCATCATCAAAGGTTATACATGGAGAAGTTGTTTTGCACATATTAAGCCGTTTTTACCGTCTATACTCTAGTATAACACCAATAAGGGGGGGAATATCTAATCAAACATCGGCTACTTCATCATTTTTGGTCATTTTCAACAATCTGCTCTGGGGTAACCTCCGTAGAAAAAGCAATACTGCCTCAGCTTCATTATAATGTGTCGATACCACACGCTTATCCTCATACATGGCTCTCCATCCCGGATTTTGCCCAGCTCGAAAGGTACACCATAGTCAGGCGCCATGAACGGCGCCTGACTAACACCTACTCCGTAGTCCAAGTCGATCAGCCTCTTCAAGTTTGCAGTTATAAAATGTACGGCAATTAGTAATCGAGCAATTTGGGGGTATTTGATCATTGAGAATGAGATATATGCAACAGTGTCATCCTCTTTTGGATCTGTTAAGACTAATCTTGACATTGCGGTGTGAAGGATAATTCCCCTTTTACTAAATGAACTGAATTAAACCCACAACACGGTGCTTAGTGATTGTTCACATGTTCAATAGGTTAGGTAGGAATCAGACTGCTCAGTTTTACTCATTGAGCAAAACACCCAAAAGGAAAGCCAAGAAGTCCTTGGCGGCTAACTTTCTCTTACTAGGTATGTATCCGATGGGTTTAGATCCGGGGGTAAACCTTCCCAAGTACTAATACATCGTAGATATAATTTATTCTTAGTCTACCCCAGGATTCTAGAGCCTGGAAGATCATTAGACTCTATTCTTCCCTGATAGATCCAGAACACCTTCCGTGATACTAGATACGACGTAGTACACTCCTTTTAAGATGATATAAAAGAAAATAGCATTAACAGACTACATATGTTGTAGACATGATATAAGGATCGACATGGGATTCCAATCTACCGACATTAACGTTCATACAATTGCACAGCCTCGTTTCCAAGGTTGGCAAAGGCCCCATCATCTTCATCCTCTGGTCGGATCAGACACGTTTCAGAAATAAAGGAACCTCCATCTGCATGGACCATTTGTGAGCTTGGTATAATTATGTCAAATCATATTATTATTCCTTCCCCCTTTTATTATGAATTTGTTTAGCTTGCTTAGTGTGTTCTGCTCCCCCTGATCACCAGAAAGGGATGATCAGAACGATCACGTATTTTTGATGTGCGCGTGATGACGTCTTGATTTCCCGCTCGGCCTCTAATCTCATATAGTACGACATTGTTATACAATCCATGGCTACAGAGTACTATAATGGTATTCCAAATGAGATATTGAAACATCCAGATGTCGGGACCATCGTATTCGGTTGTACGACCCAGTACTAATATGTATTTTCTTAACTGACAGGCGCTTAAGCCACGGGTGGTCTAGCTACATGGTATTTTTGGGGTCCACTGACATTGTCTGATTCGCCGTTTGATCATTGCATGTCATTGGCCAGAAATCTCTGCCTTCGCTGTAATTGGGTTATTCAAGGTATACGGAGTGCTAATAATATATCACTCTGTTTGCAATTTTATACTCCGTACTTATTCTCGGTTTTCTGTTTCAATCTGCAAGGCCCCCAGGTTTATTTCTCTAGTGCTTCTTATAGCAAAGCCAGGCGCGCACCTGGTACTACTAGTAGACTGCCAAGCTAGATAGTCACTGTCTTATCAACTTTTATTGAGGAATAGAAAGCTGACTTACCTGCAAACTACGCCAGATCTCAGGAAAGGCAATTTGTTCATGCGCAAGAATACTCGGCCGCTTTGCGGCCTTATGACGTCTTTTTTGGTAGTCTTTTATGTCGTAGAAAAGGCCGCGTTTGATCATTGAATCATAATTGTTAGACATCGTCCAACTCCCTCTTCGATGTCAAGGTCCATGCAACTAAATCGCAATGGTATATATTGAGCGCCGTGCCCTCATAGCTTTAGTGCTACCACAAGCGCTCGAAAGTTATGCCAAAACATATTGTCTGCTGATATCCTAGATCAGATGCCCATAGATACATGGGTTGAGATTTGCCCAGGCTAATTATTCAGAAGCGCCCTCATAAAAGCGGCAGCTAAGGTGGGGCCCCGCCCGAGGAAATTCACTACAATGGAGCGTGCATACTCCATAGTAGGCAACGACTTATAAGTGTGGACCTAAAAAGTCTGGAATCTCAGTTTGATTAATTATCAAAGACAGACGGGATACTTGGATGTGATGTGCCTACCCCGTACATATTAATATACGGAGTACAGAGTACATAATATAATATTAAGTTGATGTTCAAAGTTACCATAATACGTAACGGTCCACTGTATTCGGCACACTCCACAGCTGGGGGCAACAGTTCCTTTGGTTCAGCGTATGTAATACCCGTGGACTTAATATTGGCATATCCGACTTTGTCTCTAATAATAATATCCCAAGGGCTATGGACCCGCCTGATTCCGCCACGATCCATCAACCGCTTCGGGCAGTGTTAGTACGCGTATACGAAAAAAAAGAGAAGGTTGTTTTTCAAATGTTCTTTGGTCAATAGAAAGAGAATAGAGTAGGTAGAATGAATAGAATGAAACGAACAAAGGGAAGAAAGGGAAGAAAGCAAGTGAAACATTATATAGGTTCGCCTTGGAGATGGCATTCTGTAAGTGTTGAAGGGGGGGGGAAGGTGCCAATGGGTGACCATACGGAACAAACCCAAACGTCAATACACCCCAATACAGAGTTTTGATTGGTTTAAACTTAGGCGCCCCTGTGTTCTTACAATACATGACCACATACCTTGCCAGTGGAATGGCGACGGTCAGTCCAGGCAATGTCTTTCCCACCCTTGTCGACTGTCCCTGAGTGAACAACCCGTGGACACTCTTCCTCTCACTCTCATTCCCTCGTCTCTCTTTTTTTTCCTTCTTCTTCTTTTCTAGGGAACAGTTTGTGTCTACTTTAAACCACTTTCTTCCCCCGTTTCAACCCCATTACTCCTTTACTCCTTTTTCGGCCATACTGTGTATCGCCAGTCCACTCACTCTCGACATTTCGCTTTTTCGCTTTACTCGACCTTACTCTCATTCAGGCTCGGACATACTCTCATTCATCTACAAATACAGCATCTTCCGATTCCATTAAACCCCCTTACGACTACTTCTACGCTCCGCTTATATTCAAATGCCCCAAAGGCAAAACACACCTTGACTCGACCCTGACTTGCCTCCGACAATTTGCGCCAAACATACAGTAACAGTCCGAGGAGACATTCAGAAAGAACTCGGCCCCACGGCGATCAAACACGATTCGGCCGTACAAAAACTTCCGCATCCGGCGGCTGGCAACGTGGTACTCTGGAGTGCCACTGACACGGGACCCGTCAGATCTCTTCCCTTCGCCCTGATCTACCACTGGGAACCTCTCTAGTGTTTCGCAACCTCTTCCTGATATCGAATATACACCAAAATGCGGTTATTATCGCTTCTCACCTGCTTCGTCGCCTTTCTGGCGCCGCTAGCCTCCGCCGTTCAGCTCCTTGAATCCAATGCACTCAGCGTGTGCATGGAAAGTAGCAACTTCACGGCAACATATTTCAACGTCGTCTTTTATCCGGGAAACAATTCTCTTGTCGTCGGCTTCGATGGCGTCTCATACATCGAGGGTAAGGTTGTTGCGGAGATGACCCTTACTGCGTATGGCTACGAGGCATACAAGAGCACCCTTAATCCTTGTTCGATTACTGGCATGGGTATGTGCCCCATGTCCGCTGGACCCATGGATTTGGGACCACTTTCTCTCGACCTGCCAGCAGGCACTTCAGATAAAGTTCCTGGTATTGCCTACACCGTACCTGATCTTGACGCAAATGTTCGGATTGTTATCAAGACAGCCGACACTAAAGAAAAGATTGCTTGTGTCGAGGCCTCGCTTTCTAATGGCAAGACCGTTAATCAAGCCGGAGTCTCGTGGACAACCGCTGTTATCTCCGGACTAGGTCTCGCTGCATCCGCCATTACCTCCGGGCTAGGTCATTCTAACACGGCGGCTCACGTCGCGGCAAATGCGCTCTCTCTTTTCGGTTTCATGCAGTCGCAAGCGATTATCGGCATGACCTCGGTTCATATGCCCCCGATTGTGGAGTCTTGGACCCAGAACTTCCAATGGAGCATGGGTATCATCCCCGTTGGATTCATCCAGACGATCGCCACCTGGTATCAGCGGTCAACCGGTGGAACTCCATCGACAATCCTGTCACAGCTTGGGGATACTTCTGTGGAGGTTCTCAAGCGCCGCAAGCGTGACTTGGCTGACCCAGCAATGAACCTCTTGAAGAGAGCCACGGGTCCTATGATAGTTAAGCGAGCGACGGGTATGGTCAAGAGAGCCGACACAAGCCAGAAACTTCTTGTCATTCGAGGAATTGATCGTGTTGGATTCCGTGCGAACATGGAGGAGACCAACATCTTCCTCACTGGCCTGATTTTCTTTGCGGTCTTCACCTGCATTGTCGTCATCATCGTTGCAACCTTCAAGGGAATTACTGAGCTACTTGTCAAAAATGGCCAAATGAAGAGTGACCGGTTCCAGGACTTCCGCAATGGATGGAAGATCGTTCTGCGTGGTATCTTGTTCCGACTGACTCTCATCGGTTTGCCCCAAATGTCTGTTCTTTGCCTCTGGGAGTTCACTCAGCGTGACTCGCCTGCCGAGGTTGTTTTGGCAGCGGTCATGCTCCTTTCTATGCTCGTCTCTCTTGGATGGGCCTCTCAGAAGGTTGTTCGGCTGGCAAAGCGTTCAGTGACCATGCACAAGAACCCGGCATACATTCTTTACTCTGACCCGTCCTGTCTGAACAAGTGGGGCTTTTTGTATGTGCAGTACCGGGCAACAGCATACTACTTCGTCATTCCGTTCCTCATCTACACCTTGATCAAGGGTATGTTCATCGGTCTGAGTCAGCCTGCACCGGTCGTTCAGACTGTGGCTTTGGTTATCCTTGAGCTAGCCATGCTGGTTGCTGTCTGCGTTCTCCGTCCGTGGATGGATAAGAAGACTAATGTCTTCAACATCTCTATTGCTGTGATCAATTTCCTCAACTCCATCTTCCTCCTCGTTTTCTCGGATGTGTTCGACCCTCCCGGAATGATGATCGGTGTCATGGGTGTCATCTTCTTCGTTTATAATGCCGTGTTCTCTTTGGTCCTTTTGATCCTGGTTCTGATCGCCTCGGTTTATGCCGTTGTGTCCAAGAACCCCGATACTCGCTACCAGCCAATGCGCGACGATCGTGGTTCATTCATCAAGGACCAAACCCAGCTTACTACTGAATTGGATGCCTTGGGTGCTACAGCGCGTGGTGATATGAAGCCCGGGCAATATAACCACAACAACAACCCATTCGACGATGATACCGCTTCTATCTCCAGTGGCAACGGTGCTAGCGTTGGCCGTCAAATGGAGTCAACCTACCCACCTCAATCAAACTATCCGCCGCACGGCTCTGCTGCCCAGGCGCCCCGGTCACCCGTTGACCCATCTGTGCCACTGTTCCCTAGTGGCGCGTCAGGTCATCACAATCCTCCCCCCGGATACGACAATTTCGGTCGGTCTCCTTCTCCTTCACCCGCCGGAAGGGGCTTTGATAACACCTCCCCTGTTGGCCAATCTGCTCTGTCGACAACATATCGAGCCCAGAACAGCGCCAGTCCTTGGCAAAGGGGCGCTGGCTATGACCATTAAAAAAATGCCAGTGGTCTCTCTTGTTTTGTCGCTTCTGAGATGAAGATATGTGATTTTGTTTTAGCGCGGGATACCGATGGTCTATAATCGCCATTCCTCTGGGTTCGGGTTTCTTTTCTTTTTTTGCCTCTGCACCAGCTGCAGGGGCATCGCTTCAGATAAACTTCTTTTCTTAATTCACTCCATTGCTTAATGGTGTGAGATTTTCTCGTCTATCCCTTCCTTTCCCTTTACTTCTTCTCCTCGATTCCTTCCTCTATTTCTCTCCCCGGTCTAAATCCTTGAGGTGTATTTCCCTTGTCTTTTTACTTCCGCTCGGCGTTCTTTGATGCATTCTGGATATGGTGATCGGCCTTGAGGGTTTCTCTGTTCTTTTTTGTTGGCTTTGCAGTATGGCTGCCGCCGATAAAATATATTTTCAATTTCTCACTTCATACACTAGTATTTTGGATGTTCTTTTCAGATGTCTTTTTCGATATCATTTTCGATGTCTTTTCATATGTCTTCTTAGGTATATACGAAGGCAGTAAAAACAGAATGCTTTTTGCAAGAGACTTTTGATGTAAATATGAAAGCGTTGTCTATATATATATGTGGATGTCGAAGATTCTTACAATTCTGAGGCCTTGGATCTATCGTAAAGAATTCAATTCCATGAACCGACAACATCCATGCCTGTCGAAATAACCAGAATCTAACGAGACCATCTTGTACGAAAGATAACGTACGAAAAGTAAAGAAATATATAAAAAAAGAAACCGCTATTTTACACTAACAGTAAAGAGCAAAAAGAACCATGAGAGATGCCATGCCATGCCCATGGCACACACAGAAAAAAATAAGGTATCAGAAACAAATCACATACGAACCAACCCCAAGATCGCGATCATAATCACCACCGCTGATCCATCCCACCGGGAGGTCCACCTCCAGGGGGAGGAGGATACCCCTCCAAGCCACGAGGGCCAGTGGGAATCTGCGGACCGCCAGGGCCCATACCGGGCTGACCAGGCATAGGCGGGAATCCCGCAGCTCCGGGCGGAGGAATGGGGAAGTTAGGGAAGCCTCCTGGGGGCGGAATCGGCAGGTTTGCGCCCTGGGGCATGTTGGGGAGGGGCGGGGGGAAGCCGCCTGTTGGTGGGGTTCCAGTTGCGTTAGGGAAAGGTGGGAAGGGAAGACCGTGGGCTCCTGGGGCTGTTGGGTAGGGATATTGATTAGCTTTGGTTGGTCCTGGGTAGGTTGGAGATCGTTTTCTCTTCCTCGAGACATAGGTTGGGATTGGGAGTGGGTAGGACATACGAGGTAGCATGCCTGGGGCACCGGGGGCGCCTGGTGGAGGGATACCGAAGGGGGGAGGAGGCATGCCTAGTTGTCCTGATTGTGTTAGCTTGTGTTCCGGATTTGATTTTAGGAGAGCATGGGAGGGATAGTCGTACCCGGGAATCCGAAGGGAGGCGGGAACGCGCCGGGGGCCATCATGTTGGGGGCTTGTTGGCCCTCTGCGGCGTAGGAGGAGGTGATGGAGTCGATAACGGACTGGGCTTTTTCTTGGCCAATCTCTGTAACGGGTTCATATGGTTAGCTGACATTCAGCTGTTGGGGTTGGCGGCCTTGCTGCGCCATCGGTCAGACGTACGTTGGTAGTAGTCCACCACGTTCCTCAGGTGGTTTCGGCCGGAGTTATGCGCCTTGCGCACGCTCATCGAGTCGTGCGTCAGATAGACATCACAGTAGTCGCCTATGAGTTGAAGTGGGGGGGTTAGCAATTGGTCGATGGATGTGGGCTTAGCGGCCATAGTCGGGCGTGTCGCATTATGCCCGGAATAGGCTATGACACCGCCTGGTCTGTCTAGACCTGGATTTGAGGCAAAACCTACAGAAGAGTGCATGGGGGGTTAGCTTTCAGTTGTAAAGATATGGACTGGAGGGACTTATATTTGGGCATTTTGCCGGTTTCTGCAGCAAGTACCTTGCTGTCGTCGCGCGAAAGAGGAAAATTCCCTTTCGGGGTCGGTTTCGTTCAGGAAGCGGGGTTCTTGGCTAGCAAGGACTGTCCTGATTTGCAATGTCGTGGTCTTAGGTTGAATGTCGGAAGTAAAGCCTTGGTGATGCAGATAAGAGAGAAACTGAGGCAGCAGGACTGACCAGTGGTTTCAAAGCTCGATGGCGAGGGTTGAGTAGGCGGTCGACAGTGGCAGAATAGTGTCTTATCGCATCGGATCTCCAGAACAAAGACACAACATCTCTCTTACTGAGGGGTGAATTCTAGTGATCGAAATAACGATGTCAATTCCAACTGGCTAGTATAATTTATTCCACTAACTCCTCACTAGCTCCTGGAATCGAGGCTCATCAGCCATATATGATACTCATCCAGTCATTACTACATACACCACACTCTGCTACTCTGGGCCAGACTGATATCCCTAGAGCTTTAGAATCGGTTGTGATGGTTATGTGAAAAGCATTGGATTTGTATTGAATTGATCGATCTTCGAATCAAGAATGGTAGCTGAAACCACAGCCCTATGAGAGCCGGTTTACATATCCCACCTGCTTGCGACAGCCGGGGGCAAGACGCTATTGACAGCTCCACCTTGCGCTCTCAGATTTAAAACCTGCACATTCTCCTCGCGCTCAATCTCAAGTCTTCCATCCTCCAGGCTTCGAGCGAATGCCACAATCATTTGGAGTAAGCTAGCAAACTTGCACAAAGCCAGTTGCTCGGTCTCCTCCCACTGCTTTACCTCATCCCGCGCGTCGCGAACCTGAATGTGCTTGAATTGACCATCTGTATGATGGGCGAGAATGAAGTTGGGGATCTGCGTAAGCCACAACCGGGGCAATTCTTCCTTGAGCACGTTGGTACTCCTCTTAGAGCGAGATCGTGTCTTTAGGTCAAAGACTGCACACTGTGGGATACGTCGGCCTTGCATTGAAATCTCAAGCTGCTGAGGTGCTATTTCCGAAGCGGGCGAGGGAGCATCCGAAAGTGTTATGTCTTCGATGGACGGCAATTCCTGGGAACCGGGAACGGGCGCTTCTTCGGTTTCGTGAGTATCCGTAACCAGGCCAGGCAAGAAGCCATCCGGTTCAAAACGGATCAAGCACTGCATGTCGGCAAACTTGTACTTCACCACCCGTTGGTGGGACTTGGATCCGCCCACATTTTCATTCCACGTGGTGTATGCTTCGGGGAAAGTATGACCATATCCACGGACACCGGGGATCGTTTCATCTGGCGGGTTTCCCCTTCTGAAGAAGACGGTCTTGCCGAGTACCTGAACAACCATCCTAAAGGGATCACCTACACCACGTACAAAACGTAGCAGGTAGCCCAGGGTATTGTTGCATCCAATGATGTCCACGTCGGTGATTGGGAACTCCGGCTGGTCAGTCAGAATTGCTTGTACCATTGGTTCGAGAGGGTAAGTGGGATACTGCGCGGCATTCCGATCACGATAATATGTACCATTGTCTTGCGGAAGTGTGCGCGGGACAGACAGAGGCGTCCACTTTCGTGGTTCACCTAGTATATATGTGTCAGTCAACATTTATATGGTGAACGGTGCCTTGTTTATCATCTTACCTGGAACGATGATTCTGCTCTTGTCCCCATCAAGCCAATTGTAGGATGTCAGGTATTGGCTGTTTGTGATTCGAGAGATATCACTACCTTGGTGTTCTGGAATTTCGATCTCATCGGGCTGGATTGTCACAAGGATCTCACCCAGCGGAAGCGCTGGGAGAGTAATTGGCCTCCTGTATGCTCCACCTCTTCCTCTTCCTCTCCATCGTCCCCGTCCTATTCCTCGTTCCCTTCCCCTTCCCCGCGAAGACATAGTTGTAAACTAGTCTAGGGGCCAGGAAGTAGTGCTGAGGAAAGTTGTCACGCAATGCAGTAAATGTCTGTAGATGCAAAGGAACGACTAGAAGTAGACTGGGCTAAAGTACGTATTAAGTACTTTTCCGTTTGTTCTCTACGCGCGTTCTAATCGCTGCATTAAATACATTTTATTTTGTTCTTTGCGCGCGTTATATCGTTATATCGCCGCGGCCTGGGGCTGTGGTATAGACCCCTGCCGCCACGTCACATATGTCCTAATCCTCTGCACTCCTGCGCATTTCTGCATTTGTTGGCTTTTTTGCGGGTCCCTAGGTACCTATATGTAGGTAGCCTAACTGGATGGCAAAGATACAAACCAACAAGGCAGACAACCCTAGTGGTCTGCATCTTTAGTGTAACTGTGCTGCTTAAATGCCAACGAGTTGGATTCCAAACTGTTTCTTATCTATCAACTCTTAAAGCCCTTCTACATCCCAAATTTATTCTTTTTCTCTGTCAATTTAGATCTTGCAAGTATATTTTAAGCCTAGTGTCTTTTGAACCTCATTTCGTGTCATGTCTACAAACATTCGATCGGAGCGACTGGCCAAGTATTTTGGAGCCATCCTCCATGGAAAGCAAGAAGTCCAGGATCAGAACGATTTCAAGCGATTTATTGAAGCAGTTCTGGACCAAAATGATCCTAGCATTGTTGTTCAGCGAATCATTTCAAGCAAAAGCGCTTTAAATGCCTTGCGATATGGACTGAGGTTTAACCTCACGCCGGTCTTCATCAACGGATACACCGCGAAGTTAATTCAATACCTGAACCACCGCGAAGTCAAACTCCTCTGCAACGGCCAATTTCTCGAACAGCTTCTTTTGATCATTTTGGAGCCTCGTACACTCTGGGGCGCATTTCTGGAGGCGTTCCGCACTCGAAAACTAGCAGAGCATGCGATCCAGGCTCTATGCTGGTTGATGACGGAGTTGCTTTCATTGCCTCCCTCTTGCGGCGTGGATATTGGAGCCGATGCCCAGATTATTCTGGACGACGGGTCGCTTTTCTCTTCGCTCTCGGTCGATATACGAAATGCAGGCCACAAGATCAGATATTGCCTGGAGATGAAATCACCAGAAGCCACCCTCCAGCACTCTGAGATCACTGCCGGCGGTCGGCATGATAATGATTTTGCTGATTTCCGCTTGACGGCCATTTTCCCTACTGCCGATGAGTTGGGATGTACGGAGAAGCCATTTTATCGCCGTGCTGAAGACATCGCGCAGCTGCCCAGTGGCCAACGCATTGCGGGCCACATTGACAACCAGTTTCGCCTTTTACGAGAGGATATGCTCTCGGAGCTCCGCGATGACTTTCAAATTGCAAGAGGTACAAAGAAGGGGCGCCGGTCGGCTTTCCACTTAAAGAATCTCGTTCTTGATCAGGTCCGCTGCACTTCTGGACCTCAAAACCGCCTTCGACCATGTACCATTGGTGTTACTGCCAAGTTGGGCTTGGAAAAACTCCAGAATCTCTCAGAAAAGCATCGCAGAGATTTCCTAAAGACCATGCCTCAGTTTGTCAAGCATCGTGCCCTTGGATGTCTGGTTAGAGACACAGAAGTCGTGGCTTTTGCTACGATTGAAAGAGAAATCGATCAGCTGGTATCCAATCCTCCAGTGGTCGTGCTGCGTATTGCAGGTGAAGAGGCGCTCAAAAAGTCTCTGCTTTACCTAAAGCTCTACCAAGACGTGGAGTTCCTGATTGTTGAAACGGCAATGTTCGCATATGAGCCAATCTTGAAATGCTTGCAAGAGAGGATCGATCTTCCTCTCACAGAAGAGTTGTTCCTTTACGAAAGAGACCACCCAGTGAAAGAATCAAGTCTAGCTCCTTGGAATGTGGTCAACAAGTTGAAGGAAGAATATGGATGTAATATCCAGGGCACCTTTCAAACTTCAATGCCAGTGACACTGGACTCTTCACAGCTAGATTCTATGTTGTCCGGGCTGACACAGAGAGTGAGTCTTATTCAAGGACCACCAGGTAAGACCACATGAATTCTCTACTACACCCTCATTTTCACTACCAAGGACATTAGACTGACAGTATGAGCTCCAGGTACCGGCAAGTCATTCATAGGTGCCCTTCTCGCAAAGGCCCTGCATGATAATACCAAAGACAAGATCTTGGTTATGTGCTACACAAATCATGCCTTGGACCAGTTCTTGGAAGACTTGCTGGACATTGGAATCGGTCCCTCCGACATGGTAAGGCTCGGCTCTAAGTCGTCACAACGCACTGAGCCGCTGGGATTATTCAAACAGCACTCGTCCTATAGAAGGGACCAGGCCACCTGGAACACCATCAATGCGCTCGAAGCTGACGGAGATAAACTAAAGGACACTTTGAACGATTCTTTCCAAGCCTACAAGAATCTCACAGCGAATGATGTGTCTATCTTGGACTATTTGGAGTTTGAAGAACCGGAGTACTTTGCAGCTCTGACTATACCAGAGGACGAAAACGGCATGATTATGGTCACCCAGCGTGGAAGACCATCCAGAAACTACCTTTATGCACGATGGAAAAAAAACAAAGACGCAGGAGTGTATGCTAATCTTCTTCCCGCTCATTGTAGCGACATCTGGAAACTGGACAAGAAAATACGCGAAGAGAAAGACAGGTCTTGGAGGAGAGCCCTGCTGAATGAACAGGCCGAGTCTTTGGGCGTCAGCATAGCATTGTTCGACAAATGCCAAAACCGACTTAGCGCTACCCTGGGTGCGAGAAACCGGGAAATTTTGAAATCAAAGCGAATCATTGGCTGCACCACTACAGCCGCGGCAATGTACTCTGAGGACATCCGACATGCTTCACCTGGCATTGTGCTTCTTGAAGAAGCGGGCGAGATTCTCGAGTCCCATGTGCTTACAGCCATGACACCAGAAACCAAGCATTTGATCTTGATAGGAGATCATCAACAGCTACGGCCAAAGATCAACAGTTACAGCTTGAGCACCGAGAAAGGAGATGGTTATGATCTGAACGTATCCCTTTTCGAAAGACTTATACATGCTGGGTTTCCACATACGACATTGAGCAAGCAGCATAGGATGTGTCCCGAGATCTCAAGTCTTGTACGCAATCTCACCTATCCTGCGCTGGAAGATGATGAGAAGACCAAGAACCGCCCTCAGCCACGAGGGCTGTGCGACAGAGTCATATTTTTCCATCATGAAAATCCTGAAGACATTTCTGTCGAGATCTCTGACCGACGTGATGAGAACACGACAGGAAGCAAGAGAAATTCGTTCGAGGCGGAGATTGTACTTAAGATCGTGAAGTACCTCGGGCAACAGGGGTATGGAACAGACAAGTTGGTCGTGCTGACTCCATATTTGGGCCAGCTCAATCTACTGAGGCAGACTCTGAGCAAACAGAACGATCCAGTACTAAACGACATCGATTCCCATGATCTTGTCAAAGCAGGCCTTCTGTCGCAGGCTGGGGCTTCCCACTCTAAGCGCCAAATCAAGCTGTCTACAATTGGTAAGTAGAAAGAAAAGCACTGGTACAAACAAGAGTCTGTCTGTCTAACCTGAGAAAATAGATAACTTCCAAGGAGAAGAGAGTGAGATTGTTATTGCTTCGCTCACTCGCAGTAACAAAACTGGCGAGATAGGATTCATGGCGGCCCCAGAGCGCCTCAACGTCCTTCTTTCCCGTGCGCGAAATGTCCTCATTCTGGTGGGAAATTCGGAAACATTTGTCTCTAGTCGAAAGGGTCAAAAGCACTGGAAGCCATTCATTGATCAATTGAAGTCAGAGGGACATCTATACGATGGACTGCCCGTTCAATGCGAGCAACATCCCCAGACAACAGCCATTCTCCGAACAGTTGAGGACTTCAATAGAGAATGCCCAGATGGAGGATGCTCTTCCCCCTGGTAAGTTCGCCAGAAATTTCACTGATAATTTGATATTGACTTTCCCCTTAGCGGCGTGAAACTGAGTTGCGGAGTACACGAGTGCCCGTCAAAATGCCACCAGCTTGCAGACCATTCAAAAATGAAGTGCACAAGAATTGTGAAATGGAAGTGTCCCCGGGGTCATTCCTTGTCTCTGTCCTGTTCCCAGGCCAAGGGTTCGTGTCGATTCTGCATTCAAGAGGACCAGGTCAAAGAGCGCCGGCGTAAACGCGATCTCGAATTGGAGCAAGAACGACAGAGAAAGCAGAATGAGTACGCCCGGCAGCTTGCAGAGGCTCAGGAGGAAGCCTCCCATCTCAAACGTGTGCGACGTGATGAATTCGATGATGCGGAGCGAGCGAGGGTTCTTGAACAACATCGCCAGGAAATTGAAGATTTGAAGAATCCCCCGCAAATACCCTCGCCACCAGCATCCCCTCAGCGGAGATTGAGCTCCGGAACAATCGCAAGTACAGCCTCTACCACAGAAGCAAGCTCGGATTCCAGTGGTACACCCTCAACCATCACAGAAGCAAGCTCGGACTCCAGCGTTACAGTCACTCGAAAAAGCCATAGTGTTCAGCCTACAAGTCGACAGGCAATGCCACCTAAAAAGACATCAGCGGCTAAAGGAGACTGGGACTATCAAAAGAAGTTCCTCAATGCTCAAAGCCAGGAAATTGACAAGTTAATCGACATGATCGGACTCGAATCAGTGAAAACGAAATTCTTGTCTATCAAAGCGAAAGTGGACGTTTCCATCAGACAGAACATCGATTTGAACCACGATCGCTTTGGATCTGTATTGCTTGGGAATCCCGGTACCGGAAAAACAACCGTTGCCCGTCTCTATGCAAAGTTCCTATCGTCCATGGGGATCATTCCCGGCGACAAATTCATCGAGACAACCGGGTCCAGACTCGCGAATGATGGTGTTTCGGGATGTCAAAAGACCATCGAGACTCTCTTGAAAGATGGCGGTGGCGCCATCTTCATCGATGAAGCGTATCAACTTGTTGGTAGCAGTTTCGGTGGAACTCAGGTTCTAGACTTCCTCCTGGCCGAGGTCGAAAACCTCACTGGAAAGGTGGTCTTTATCCTTGCAGGATATCAAAGACCGATGGAGAAGTTCTTCGCGCACAATCCGGGACTTCCTAGTCGGTTCCCACATGAGCTCAAATTCGATGACTTTGACGACACTGAGTTGATGCAAATCTTGATCGGATGCATCGAGAAGACATACAGAAACCAGATGAAAGTCGAGGATAACCTTGGGGGACTTTACTGTCGTATTGTAGCTCGTCGAGTTGGGATGGGGCGCGGTCGTGAGGGCTTTGCCAATGCAAGAGCCGTTGAAAATGCCATGTCCAAGATTTCTGAGCGGCAAGCTGCACGACTCAGTCGGGAAAGACGACAGGGTGGTGGCAAGATTGATGATTTCTTCCTGAGCAAGGAAGACATGATCGGCCCAGATCCATCACAGGCTTTGAAGTCATCCAGTGCTTGGCAAAAGCTGCAGAGTATGATTGGTTTAGATGTCGTTAAGAAGACGGTAGAGGCTATTTTGGACACCATGTGCTACAACTACCAGCGTGAGCTAGATGAGAAGCCACTGGTTGCGTACAGTCTGAATAAAGTCTTCTTGGGAAACCCCGGAACGGGCAAAACATCAATCGCAAAGATCTACGGTCAGATACTTGTCGATATCGGGTTTTTGTCTAACGGCGAAGGTATGCAAGCTCCCCCGCTGTGTATAATATTTACTAACAATCGCAGTGGTGGTGAAGAACCCGTCAGATTTCGTTGGCAGCGTGATCGGAGAGTCCGAAAAGAATACCAAAGGGATACTCGCATCTACATTGGGAAAGGTACTAGTCATCGACGAGGCCTACGGACTGTTCGCTGGAGGTACCTCAGATGGAGCAGGTCCCAGTAGTGACCAATACAGAGCTGCCGTGATCGACACCATTGTGGCAGAAGTACAAAGCACACCTGGCGACGATAGGTGTGTCTTGCTTCTGGGTTACAAAGATCTCATGGAAGAGATGTTCCAGAAGGTCAACCCTGGTCTCAGCCGACGCTTTCCAATGGACCAGGCATTTGTCTTCGAAGACTTCACCTCGAATGAACTGGATGCGATCTTGAATCTTAAGCTCAAGGAACAAGGCTTTGGAATAACTGATATCGGCCGTCGCGTGGTATTGGAGATGCTCGAGCGCTCTCGCAATCGCCCACAATTTGGAAATGCAGGCGTGATTGATAATCTGCTCAACACCGCCAAGATGCGGTATCAAAAGCGTCTCTCTTCCACCAAACGCCCCGGTTCTGTTCCAGATTCCATTCTTGATGCTCCCGACTTTGATGAAGACTTTGATCGAGCGGATAAGAATGAAAGTGTTGCGAAGATGTTTGAGGGAGTCATCGGATGTGAAAGTATCGTTGCGAAACTAGAAGGTTATCGACAAATGGTTCAGAGTCTCAGACGACTGGACTTGGATCCTCGCACACAATTGCCATTTAACTTTGTTTTCCGTGGTCCTCCAGGTATACAAACCTCTCCTCAGATCTTTTCCGGAGAAACATTGCTGACATCTAAATCTCCCTTAGGTACCGGAAAAACAAGCACGGCCAGAAAGATGGGTCAAGTTTACTATGACATGGGCCTTTTAGCTTCGAGCGAAGTGGTCGAAACATCGGCTACGGACCTGGTGGGTCAATATGTAGGCCAAACAGGCCCGAAGACCCAGAAAGTCCTAGAACGCGGTCTTGGAAAAGTACTGTTCATCGACGAAGCCTATCGCCTCGCCGAGGGACATTTTGCCAAAGAAGCCATGGATGAGATTGTGGATGGCATTACCAAACCCAGGTTTGCTCAAAAGTTGATCATCATTCTAGCCGGGTATGATGCAGACATCAACCGGCTCATGTCAATAAATCCGGGTCTCACCAGCCGCTTCCCAGAGTCTCTTCAATTTGACCCACTGTCCTCGGCAGACTGTATCGATTTAATCTGCGAGCTCTTGTTGAAAGAGAAAAGAGATCTCCTCAGCAAATCACAGGCCCAATTCGACCTGGTATGCTTGGAGAGTCCGGACTTCGAGTTTAAAAAGGGAATGTCGCAGCGTTTTGATAGACTTTCAAAAACTGCAGGCTGGGCAAATGCACGAGACGTTGGAACTCTCACGAAGACCATATTTGGCAAAACTCTTCAGTCATCTAGCGGGAAGAAGCTGGTGCTGAACAAAGACACGGTGCTCGAAGCGCTTGACTCAATGATCAATGAGCGATCCAGCCGCGAAGTCTTCTCACAGAGCTCTCCATCAAGTTCAATGGAAAAGAAGGAGCAAACAGACCTGGCTATACGCACTCAACCTTTGAGCAATCCTGTTACCAAGCCGGACAATCAAGGCTCGGTCAATGATGATGTGGCCTCCAGCAAGAAACCAGACACGACAGAGCCTAGAACGGACACATCCACTGCTACCACGACGCGAGATGCTGGAGTTCCCGACGAAGTGTGGTATCAACTCGAAAAGGACAAAGCTCTGGCAGAAGCCAAAGAGAAAGAGTTCCTGCGTTTGAAGGAGGAAGAGGAAGAGCAAGAGAAGGAGATATTGAAATTGAAGGCGGAGGAGGAGAGAGTAGCACGGGAGCTAGAAGAGGCAAAAAGAAAAGCCGACGAAGAGGCCAAAATTCGCCACGAGCAAGCCCGACTACAGCTGGAGCTGGAGCGCAGGAGACAGGAAGCAATCTTGGAGAAACTCCGCAAGCAGCAAGAGGCTTTGGCTGAGGCGCGTCGTAAGGAGCAAGTCAATCAGATGAAGTTGCAGTCCATGGGAGTCTGTGTACAAGGCTTCCAATGGCTTAAAGAAGGCGGCGGATACCGATGTGCCGGTGGTGCCCATTGGGTCTCGGATGCTCAGCTTGGAAGTTCTTGAGCTAGGGATGTTGCATTGAGAATGGTTGGATTGTTGTTCACATCGAACTATATGTAGATAGATCACTGCTGGTGGAAGCGGGATACATGGCGCAATGGGAATTTGGATAAAGTGGATGCTAATCCTTGGAGATGATGTCGTGTCTCGGCATCATTTGAGATTCGAAATGTACTTTTTCTGAAACCATTGTGCTATCGTCCTAGTGTGACAAAGTCAATAATCCAACGTATCACGAATCCTAAACAAGCATTTCAGACACGACTACCAACCAGGTTCAGAAGTCTTGTTTTTCTGTGTGTCCTACACAAAACGCAAAACGTGTTTCATATTATACAATCTAGAAGTTGGTATAAACGTCAACCCGCAATAACAACATAAATATTGGCCTTGATAGTGCGAGATAGGAATCAACAAGGCAACTGACGTCCAAAGTTCCCACCCAATACCTCGTTAGTTACCAACATCTATAGCAATACCAAGCCGGCCGAAATTCCAACCCAACGAGCTTAGCCTCCGACCCCGACGACCTCCCTCAAACGTAACACAGCTGACCCGATCAGCAGGGTACAGTGGGAAATAGGTCACATCGACAAGCATAAGCACAAGGACAGGTAAAACGGTAAATTGGCGAGATGATACAATTACTCAATAATAATGGCTCCAAAGCCAACATAAGTGCCAATCCCGGTACGATACCCGAGGACCGGATGAGCAGGGAAGTGCTGGAATGCCTTAAGAGGTGGCCTCGGGGCCCGGGGGTAAGGATCTTAGTAAGACTACGTTGTGGTTGCAAGGAGGTAGCCCTAGAATTGGGCAATGTGTACTTTCTATATCCCCCGGTTATACGGAGTACATAGAAAGGTCCTATATACGTTTACGCTTTTTACCGCCTTTGTATACACTAAAAAGACCATCTAAACTACTCCGTATGATGTCCCCAATGAAATCAGAACATTAAGGACTTACATAGTGAAGGAGAGAGGCCACATAAGCCGCTGACTATTCTCCCGAGGTATTGTACATCACATCCAGTCCTTGCGCCATCCTTGGATAATCATGCAGCCCCGGCACTGAGCCGCCTAACCAACCGGTTCCCGGGTCTCGGCCTAGCGACACTGATAATCATGTGTCATGGCACTGCGCTATTATCTAATAATGGGGTAGTAGGTGACTAGTGTATATATGGAATGGACTAGGTATGTATGTATGTGTATGGATTTGGATTGGATATGTAAGATGGACAATGTCACAGAGTACTTGGCGTTTGGTTTAATCGCGCATTTAGAGTATATGATATAGTTGTGTTTGATATGTGAGGGGGTGATAGAATAATGTGTTCTATTCCCCTGAAGAATTCCAGTCAGGTGCACACTGACGATCCAATTGGGGGATCAAGATGTTATTTTTGTACCTGACCATATTAACCTGTGTGTCACTAGAGAAAGACACGTATTCATAAATGAATACTCACGTGAGGTCACACCTAGTCTCCCTAAGCGGGGTTGAAGGTATCAAGTTGAGGAAAGGTCATGCGAGAGACGCATGACTTCCGGCAGGTCCCAAACGGAAAAGAAAAGTTGGGGAAAAGAAAATCTGGGGAAATGGGAAACGCACAGACACTGAAAAGGGGGAATTGATTTGTTGTTTCGCCGCTCGGATCACTCGGCCAGTCAGCGCACCTGAGAACCGAAATTTTTTCCTTTTTTTTTTTTTTTTTTTCCTTCTTTTTTTTTTTCAACGTCATTCAGCATCTGGGGAAACGGCACTTAACCTATTCCGTCTCGGACTGCTCGGCTCACTAAGAAAAAACAATGAAGCCAAGGGGGTCAACCTTGGACACCCATTCTCGGCATGCTGGGCAATGGTATGAGTTGGACTGCGGTGAGTGAATTCATTGATCTCCAAGACATCAGGTACCATGTGCAACAACTAGCCGATGCCCTAGACCTCCCAAGGTTGGATCGACGGGGGCCGCTAAGGAAGAATTATCCCGCAAATTTCAGCACGATGGGGTCATCGTACATAGCGATCTGCGTGCTGAAATTTCAGTAGTACGGAGTACATATATGGTATTTTATTATATACTGATCTGAATCTGATATTGATATTCACATTGTGCAGTACTATAGTATAATCGTATAGGTTACATTATATAGCTTCCAAGGTCGTACAACCAGTTTCACATTCACGGATGCTTCCAAGGTTGCCACCTTACAAACCCCCGTGGACAGAAATTGAAAAATGTGTTGCACAATTAGCCCCTGTTCTCTGGAAATAGAAAGTGGACACGGCCCGGTGAATGATGCAATTGTTGGAGCAGTAAAATACCTGCTCTCTTGGTATTCTGTATTCAACAATACATCGTGAGTATTTTATTTTCTACAACTCATGACTATAATGACTACAATGCCTGATGACTCCAATGCCTAAATGCCAGCTACAACCCTGAAGTATGTCGTATGCCTAAATGATCGGAATTGCGCAACACCTGACGTGCTCCAGAAAATGGCCCCTGTTGCGGTGTGTGATTACAAGGGATAATAACGTGAGTTATACTGTGCATTGTTAAGATCTGGACACTCGATGATCCTGAAATGAGAGGTTTTTTCGCATTTCCTGGGGGTAATGGAAATCCTCATTGGCTGCCGAGGCAGTTTCTGTTACGTCTTGCCACTCACCATTGGTGGAGTAGCCCCAGTCAGATGACTTGGTTGCCCAGTGGACAATTTGGTAAAAGCAGCCAGAGTTTTGTCATCTGGGGGAAGGTCAGAGCCAATCACCTTCTGGAACCAGATCACAGGGGCTTATTCAGAACACGTGTGTGTGCTGACATAGCATCCAAAAGGGAAATATCCCTCGCCGCTAAACACCGATGACGACGGGGAAAATCAAAAATGAAAATTCAAAAATAAAAATTCAAAAATTCAAAAACAGACCCCCCCACAGGACCTTGTGACTGGATGTCGTGCCTGGATCTGGAAATGACTCCAAAAAGGTCCCAGAGACTATATAACATGAAAGTCCCCGCTGTTTGCTAAAAGATCCATTATCAAATCCTGCACTTGATGGAGTTTTCATAGTCCTTACAGCATAGACTGTTTATACCTCTATAATTCAGATCTACATTTAATCTTCACATATCAACCATGCCTTCAAATTACCGCGTTGTTGAGCCGCACCCTTCGGTGCCCCATGCTGGCCGCCCAGCCGTCTACACTGGCCGAGGAGGATCCGGGAATATCGTCAACCTGAAGAACACCAAGACCACCGACTCGCGCAGCGCAACCGGTCCCGCTTCTCTCGCTCGTCTCGACTCTCGCGTTCCAACAACCTTCACCTCCGGCCGTGGCGGTGCCGGCAACGTCCACAGCAGCAGCGAGCGTGCCATCTTCAGCTTCGACGAAGAACTCGAACGTGATCTACGCCGCGCTGCCCCCGTCTACCACGTCGGTCGTGGTGGTGCCGGTAACACCATGTACCGCGACGACTGCAGCAATTCCAGCCTGAGTCGCAAGTACTCGGCTGCCAGCACGGCTACCAATTCCAGCACTGGATCTGTGGCTGATCGTGCCCGTGACATGGCCCGTCGTGGTCTTGAGAAGGGTTGGGGCAAGCTGAAGGGCACTGCCTAGATGAACTTCCTCTTAACAACACACTTCTCGTCCCTGACGAGATCAATATCAACGACATAACGACCAACCCAAAAAAGTTCTTGCCTTTCTCTTGACCACTTTCTCATTTTTTTAATCACACGACACATTGACAGCCCCCTCTCGCTACCTGTCATGTTTCTTTCTGGATGTGTCTGGTGAATTACCCCCAATTCCAACCATCTACCATTCATCTACTTCCCATGGAACACCCATCGTTTCTTTGTTCTCACATTCAAACCCTCACCTCTTCACTCAATCTCAAATTCAAACATGGACAACCCGGCGTTTTCATTATGTTCTTCGTGGTTCATTTGCGCTCTCGCCAAACCACCCTACATCAACACGCCAGGTTCTGGAAACCGGGTTTCTCTTTTACCGGAGTTTCATTCAACACAACCCAAGATCGCGCCATCGAACAACAATTGTCTGGCCGTATCATTCTCGGAGTTCCACATCCCCAACTTTGATTCCTCTCTCATTGTGTCGCACATTCTTGTGTTTCCTTTTTTTTTCCCTCTGTTTTTCAACATATTCCCCCCAATACTGCGCCACTCTGAGCTACTACTTCCTAGCCGTGGGTTTTAACAATGAATTGCAATTTGCTTGGCTTGGGATTTCTTTCCCTTGCTGGATTACGTGTCTCCAAATTTTATCTCCCATGGGTTTCCGATTACACTATTGTAGTAGTAGATTTCGTATACTAAGACGTGCTCATATGTCAAGACGTGCTTTGTTGACTTGGGGTTCCACTCATGGCGAATCTAGACTTGGTGGTGTCGCATGTCGAGGCGTAAGGTTGTACCCGCGGATAGGCGATGACAGCCGAATTTGATGAATTTTTTTGGGGTTGGGATCCACGGATGTCTGGACATCTGGAAGTATCATTCTTTTGTACGTATATTCTTTGTGCTGTATATTTTATAGTCTGGAATGTTCTGGTGGCTTGGTTATAATTTTCTTTGGTCCATGGACGGATATTCTAGATTGGGATTGCCATTCTATATTTTCTTTGAACTCGATGTTCGGTCTGGATTCTAAGTCCACCGCCATGTGATAGGTGGCGAAATATATATTTTCTTTGGATTTTGATTTTATCTTAAGGCAATAACTAAATAAGCCTCCTTTGTATAAAACAAAGAAATTGCCTCCCTTACCCAGTCAAGCCCATCTGCATTTAACTCCATCGGGTACCCGTGACTATGTAGTTGAGTCATTAGGGGGCGAACTGGAGAAGGATCGAATGTATTTTTATCGTTATTGCCTCTACAGGGCTCGTTCAAAGTAGGATTAATAAGATTGACCGCCTGGACTGCTACACTGGAAAAATTTAGAGTAGGTATATATATATCGACTGGGGCGATCCAATCAAGCTACGCAGATAGAATAGGAAATACATGGCGAGAACTTGTGTATGCAGGTATGTCCGAATAAAATTATGTCTAGAGTAGAACCATCCCCAAGACGCAAAAGAGACTGTATTTGCAATAAAGTCAGAGCCAATGCCAAGACGACATGAGCTGGGTAGGAAATTGGAAACTGGGGTATCAAGAGTCGGGGATGCGACTCGGATTTGTGATGTTGGTCGATCACTTCTTGGTATGTACTGCCAATTGCATGATAATCGATCCAGGCTGACAAGATCTGTTTCTTGTGTTTGTTCTGGGGATTGGGGATGGTGCCTTGGGGATCGCATTGGAGGGCAGTGGAGGTGAACAGTCCCAGTGTTGACTCGGAAGCAGGCCACCATGATATCAAAGACTTCCGTCATAGACGAGTCCTTTATGCGAATCGCTTGTGGATCACTTCGGGATCCTCGTGCCATTCGTCTGCGCTTACCCACATCTAGAGAGTACTTAGTTAGCGGTGCTAAATTGCATGAGGGAAAGATTTGCATACCTTTCTAAACGTGCTCAGCCCGGCAAGAATGCTACCACCAATCCACGTGGTGTACTTGCGCTCAGCAGGCGCAGAAATGCGGATCTTCATATCCTCGACTGCTAGTTTTTTGATCTCGCGCATCAACCGATCAGGGAAGTTTTTGCACAGCGTTGAACCACCAGAAAGCACAATATTGAGGTATAGCGATTTCCGCAGGTCGAGATCTGTGCGAGTGATGGCGTCCTGCACGATCTGGTGCACACCGGGATACTCGAGACCGATGAGCTCAGGATCGAAGAGGATCTCAGGTGCACGGTAACGTTCTTGGCCGATCTTGAGAGGTAAATTCATTAGCATTGTTGTAATCCACGAACAAATCATATTCCAAGACAGTGCATACCTTGATCTTGTGACCGTCCGGAAGAGCGTAGTCCATCGCCTTAGCATCAGACTTGTGGTAGCTGTTCATCCACTCCTTCTCTTCCCGCTTAGGGTCCAGCGACACGTAGCAGACCTTCTCCTTAATCATCCGCACCACCTCCTTCTCCGCGCTAGTGTGCAGCACATGTCCAGCCTTCCGTAGCAGCAACTGCATCTGTTCTGTAACATCACGACCAGCAACATCAATTCTCCGAATACTGTTCGGAATAGCGAAACCCTCGAAGACAGGCACTGCATGGGAGACACCATCACCAGAATCCAAGACAACACCCGTAGTCCGACCAGACGCATAAAGCGACAACACAGCCTGAATCGACATGTACAAAGCCGGGACGTTGAAGGCCTCGAACATGAGTTGGGCAGCGATATCACGGTTGGCGCGCGGGTTCAGCGGTGGCTCCGTGAGCAGGACGGGGTGTTCTTCGGGGAGTGTCTTGAGTTCGTTTTCGTAGACGTAGTGCCAAATCGATTCCATATCTTCCCAATTCGTGACAATGCCGTGTTCCAGAGGATACCTGATCTTCAACAGTCCGCGGAGTTCTTGTGCACGGGACCCGATGAACGAGTCTCCTTCCAGACCACCGGCCATCACCCGTGGGTGTTTGGGACGACCGACAAACGACGGGAAATAACATGATGGAATCTCCTCTCCGGCGAAGCCTGCTCGGATCGTGCCACTGCCATTGTCGATGACAATGGGCACGTTGTGAAGGGTTGCCTCAGCCATTGCGGGGAGTGTAGTGTGGATGGGAGGTGATGTCGGGGAAGGACAAGCGCGGGTATAGACGGCCTCTCGGCCTAGAATGGGCGACTCGGAGGATTGACGGGGCGGAAGTTGGATTGAAGGCGCATATAATGTTTCGGTGGTTGGGCGTTGATGTTCTTGTCACTGATTCAGGAGTGGACGCGAAACCGCAAATCCGCAAATCGGGAATTGTCAACAAGGAGCTTGGGCCACTCTTAGTCCACGCCTAGTAAATCGGACTTGCAACAATGGAATTGAAGTTTACAGAATTATGATAGTATTTTGATTTGCTCATAGTGAAACAAGTAATACAAGTCAAATACTTGTGCTAAAAGCTAATCGGTGGTGGTCCATATCATGATTATAAATTGTACTTGGTATTTGGTTCTCTTCGTGGTCTACCACATGAGACTTCCACATCGATTTTATAGACCGAACTCGGACCGATTGCTCGATCGACGCCCGGTTTAATTTCATGTAACGTCATAATTCGTGATAAAAGGCATCTCCCAATCCCATTGTCCAGTTCACAAAAGCGGATTCGCGGAAATCGGTCCTTGTAGGTCACCAGATGGGTTCCTTTAGTCCAAAAAGCTCAACTCGTCAGACATACTTTCCGCAAGAGTTGTATTTCCAGTTCGCATAGACAATACCTCAGCTTTCTGAGTCTCTGCTCTGCTAATTGCATTGCCCACATCGCTGATCAGAAGTTAGCCAGATTGGCCGAGCAGACAAAGGAAGGATGTATTATTTACTTGACCGAACTACTAATCACGTAGTTCCCTTCCTCTAGCTCATCAGCCAGTTCCTGCTGATGATTATCGGCAAGATCAGGATTGGGAACCACAATCAAGGGCACACCCAAGCGCAGACCTGCCAGAACAGTCCCGCTTCCTGTATGATGGTAAGTGGATCAGGCCTGACATATTTGATGCGTGAAATAGTGATGTATCATACCGGCGTGACATATTATCAAGCCGCGCTTTTGATCAAGAGCCTCTCTTTCCACGGTCATCATCATTTGGGCATCAATGCTCGGCTGGAAGTCGAATCCCCCAAGGGTGAGACCGTGGTGGGGTTGGTCACTGTCGATGAAGTCTTGGAAGACTTGCTGGCCATCTTTACCATACTGAATAAGAAGATGGGTGTAACCACGTTTGGCTAGTATCTCGAGGAATTGTGAACTGAGTACTTGTTCAAGTAGTTTCTGAAAGGAAGCTGTGGCCCCCACAGTCACAAAACATAGCTTCATCGTGACGATGTTGTTGTGTTGAAATGGGCAGAGATATCAACCTTCGGAGATTCTCTGACAGTCAATTATCATCCTCACATAAAGGAGCCGTAAAAAGATGCATTATCGAGATGAGAGAACAGTCCAAACATTAAGATGCGATCATATACCATGGTGTCACGTGTGGATGGACCACGCTAGGCTAAACCTGGAATAGCGCACGGCGGTGAACCTCGCAAAAGTGGAAGCGGAAAACATCGTGATTGAGATCCTGTCCCTACCTACGCTATACCCTCAACAATGGCTTCAGCAGCTCGGTTATTGACTCGCCCGGCCAGGCATATGTCCCGGAGGGGCCTCATGGCCCCCTCTGCTCGGTACTTCTCCGCCTCGCCGCTCAATCGCGTCCAGGATGACCCCGTGATTCCTCCTCCGCCGAAGGAACTCCAAGCGGATGATTACCCCCCAATGCCTGAGTACTCAGTCGATCTCCTGACCAAGGAGCAGCGATCGATGTACGATATGATGTCTCCCGAGGACCGCGCGGCATTCGACCAAGAGAACACCCGCATGGTTGCCGAATTCAACAACCCCCAGAAGCGCGCCGCGATGTTCGAGGAAATCGAGCAGGCCATTCTACAGATTGATAAAGAGGAGGATCTCCGATTCGAAGACATTCGCCCCCGTAGGCCTGGCTTCTGGGCCGAGGACGAGCCTGACGAGTTGGTCAACACACTCGAGGATGGAGACGAGGAAATCAATGATGACGAAATCACCTCCCTGGCACACGCAGAGATGGAATTGCACCGTGAAATGAGAGAATATGCCCGCATTACAGCATGGGACATGCCAATGCTGAGCAGTAAGATCAATTGCTCATCGGGGACTACATTTCCCATCCACTGACATTGAACTATAGAGCTCGCCAAACCATTCACCCTGCCTCCCCAAACTCACATCCTCCGCTTCCGCTACACTACCTACATGGGTGAACAGCACCCAGCCGAGCCCAAGGTCGTAGTGGAGCTTGCATCCCAAGATTTGACCCCCAAGTATCTCACCGAAGCCCAGCGCCAAACATTCCTCAAGCTGGCCGGTACGCGCTACAACCCGCAGACCGATATCATCCGCATTTCGAGCGAGAAGTTCGGCTCGCGTGCCCAGAACAAGCGCTACCTCGCAGATGTCGTTAACTCGATGATCAAGGAGGCCAAGGAAGGTGACTCCTTCGCCGATATCCCGCTCGACCTCCGCCACCACAAGTACAAGACTAGATTGGAATTCCCCGAATCCTGGAACATGACCGAGACCCGTCGGAGTCAGCTTGCCGCACGGCGCAAGGAGCGTCTAGCTGCCGAGGAGACACGAGCTGCCCTTGTGGACGGTAATTCGGTTGTCTCCGATGCTATCAAGACTCTGCCTTCGCTCAACCCTGCTCTCCAGGCCAAGGCCACTGACGAGCGGGATCGCGTTGCTGTCAAGATTGGCGCGCGGAAAAAGGTGGCTCGTCGATGATAGATGTTTCGTCAACTGTATATTGGGTGTGTTTGAGAAGCTGTTGTCAGACATTTGCGAGGCGCGGGCGCATATTTTAGGATTTTTGGCATCTTTTCTTTCGAATGTACTATAGTCATTTTATTCCATGCATTGGCGGCTCGCTGTTACTCCATTCCATCTTGTAGTTTGCCTTTCGACTTACAGCCGTACGAATATGTTACTTTCTATGGAGCTCTACTTCAATACTCACAAGTACGCAGATACTACTGGAATGGAGAAAGGCCAATAGATAAAAACAACGCGTTCAATTTCAAATAGTTGTGACTAGATATCTGCCATCCATCTGAGACTGGGGGAGTAGTCAGCAAAAACCAACCTTCTGCGACCCCGTCAGCAGCCAAATCCGACTCCATCTGTACTCGAACCAACAATGATATCCTATCCATGACAGACGGGAAACTTTGCTGCAGTTCAAGAGCCGAAAATAAAATGACAAAAGAAAATCACAACTCCATATGGGCACATATCATCCATATTCGCAACGCCTCCCAGGTGTAACAATTTCTCACACCCGGGGCAAAAGAAAACAAAAGAATAACGCAAAAAAATAAAAAAAAAAACATGTCGCAACGCAAGTATCTCCTATCTCTCACTCATGGTGTATTGTCTTGTCTTGTTGTCTGTCTGGGCTATTTTCCGTGCTTGTGGTTCGTTGGTAGGTATAGTCTCTGTGTGGTATGATATCGCATAATTTTACCTGGTAGGTTGACATCGAAAGGAAATCAAGTCGATGCACCAGATCTCATAAGTGCACGAAAAATAGATAAAAATGGTCAAGGAGTGGTAACATGTAGGAAGAACATGAGTACCACCCCCAGGCCAGGCACGCCTGAGTGAAAGTTTGTCGAATGCTCCAATTAGCTGCTGTGAGGGTGGTTGGAGTAAGGTCCAAACATGTGCGAAATGTTCTGAACCGGAGGCGAAGTGCGCTTGAGAATGGGACCTCCGATGGGACCCCAAGTGACGCGGGTCTCGGTCGAGCTCAGAGGCACGTTGTCGGTGAGCCGAAGATCCCTAATGTGGGGAGTGGAAGGTCCATAATTCATCTGGACGGTGCCATGAGAGCTGTTGGAGTCTGACTGGTTCCGGGAAGGAACATCAGCACGAGTGAAGGCAGTGAAGTTCGAATCGTAAGCCACAGCGGGCTCCTTGGGGAGCATGACACCGCCATCGGAAGAAGGGTTCGAGCTGTGCTCGTACATGTGACGGGGCTGGATGCGGCGATGGACTTCAACCGGCTTGTGCGAGGCATCTTCGATCAGATCTTGAGTACAATGGGTCAGCTCTCCGAGCTTCCAGAACGAATTCCGGCTGAGGGAGTTACCGTCATCCAACAGAGACTGATGGGGAGCCATGGGAACAGTAACATGGCCAGTAGTCGACACGGTAATTGGCACTGAGGCCGGAACAGCGGCTGGGGTGGTCGGGGTGCAAACTTGGTTATCGCCATATCCATGAGCTCCATGATTGTAGGTAGCCGGGACGGATTCCAAGCTGGGGGAATACTCGCTGCTACGCTCGCTGTCACGCTCGTTGCTAACGCCATGACGAGCATTTCCCATGTTTCGGTTACGACCACCGCGATGGGTACCTTTCCAGTTGTTGCCGTGATGTCCATTCGGGGCCCCGTTGCGGCCTCCAGCTCGGTGCTGATTGTGGTTACCATATCCGTTGTGACCTCCACGGTTGGCTGGTCCACGAGGAGGGGACTTGTTGAGCTGAGGAGGGGACTTGTTCAACTTGGGGGTTACATGATTAGTGGAGCTCTCGTTGGTAGGCGAGGCTGAAGATGGAAGGGCCCGCATGGGGGGCTGATTTGCAATGGTAAGCTGCGGACGATCTCGGTTCGGGTGCAAAAGACTGGCAACGTTGTACTTCTCGCGGAACCAGCGAGGAATATCGCGGAGACCAAGTTTATCAATCGTGTAGAAGTCGGTGGGCATTTCATGCTTGTACAGGCAACCTATGCGACACGGCGTCAGTCAAGACCTCATAGGGTCTCGGGAATCTAGTCAACTTACCTTGCTGAGAGTAATCACACTCGCCGTGACGAATCCAGTACGAACAGTACTCCTTCTTCGAGCTTCCGGCCTGCATTGAAAGAGTCAGAAACATGAAACATAACATGCCAGGAGCACTCAGCCATACATGCTTATTTCCCGTGTGGGAATTTTTCGCATAGAAAGTCGGTGCAATGGGAGACAGTCCACTGGCAGGAGTGCTTTGACCACCAAGTCCGTTAGGGCGCTCGATTCCCTGGAAGAGAATGGCCTGCGCCGATGACCGCATGGTCTCAGGGACATCATTGTCGGTGAGAATCTGCAGCAAGAGGCTGTGCATATCTGACAAAGGTTCCTTTCCGACGTCACGGTCAGAGGACTGGGTAACCCCGTTGACGGACCAAGGTTCAGCACGTTGGGTAGCCAGGCCACAGCTGGTCATACCCTGGGTTTCTCCAGCATTGAGGGTGCGAGAGACACCACGGATGGTGATGTTAGTGGGCAGCTCATCAAGAGCTACCAGTGGGGTCAAAGTCCCGTCAGGGCGGGTACAGAAAAATTGAGGGCGACCAGGAGTCGCCATCTTGACAAAAGGTAAGAGTTGATCAAGATAAAAATGAGGTATTGAAGGAGACAGTAATGTGCAATAATAATGGAGTGACAGAAGAAGAAGTAAGAGGGATGAAGGAAAGAAGGTGGGGAGAAGACGTTTGTGGGAGAAGAGGGTTATAGGAGAGGTGACAAGCGACAGAAGGGGTAGGTGACAGGTGACAGGTGACAGGGTAACAGGTGATAGGGGATAACCCTAGACAAACAGATACAAATTGGGATGAAGATGAGATGAGAAACTGAAGTTGGTGGGGGGGAAACACAATCTCATATATTGGAGACCCTTTGAGACCCTTTGAGATCTTGAAGCTTGACTGTGTTAATTATCTACACATCAAAGAGATATATGAATTGAGTCTATACAATGAACTACTCAATAGACTATCCTGGATATACTGGATATATTGGGTACACAATGGGGGGGTTATCTATCTTTAAGCTCACAATAAGATCCCCACGAAGACAAAGACCCCCTAGTCTATCAGATCAGGAAATGAGGATACAGTGATGCACATGATATGGAGACATTGTTTCTCTGCATATCAAAGAGCAAGAAAGAGCAGGAAATCTAAAACAGTGTAAGAATAGACCACTAAAAGACATGGATAAGCTGTGTACCATTTGGAGTCCAATGTCTTTGGCGTATCGTGAACGTGTGTCTTGGCAGGAATGACCGGCTGCCTGCAGAACATGCATAGTCCAATTCTAAACTTGACCTTCCATGCCTTTTCTGTGTCTTTACTATGCAGGTTTAAGGCTTCCAAATAGTTATAGTCCTTTGCACTTTGTCCAGGGGCAGAGGGCAGAACAAGAGTGACCTACTAATACAGACAAAGATTGGAGTATTATTTTGTCAGAAAAACACAATTCTTTTGTCTCTGAATCGATTTCAAGATTTCTATGGGTATGCGTGAGTTCTCTTCCCTCTCTAGGCTACCTAGTACGACTCGTCTCAATATCAATGTCCTTGGCTACCTTATGTCAACGATAATACCTGTAGAACCATACATCTTGTTGGAAAATACAGTAGGAGAATTTACTAGTTATTTCTCTTTCACATTAAGGACAACTTAAAACTTGTATTGCTTGTTTGAAAAAGGACAAAGTGCTTTCAGGCAGCTGCCACCAACCTGCCAATAGCCCAAACAGATGAACATGGGCATATTCAGAGTCACAAAATCAAAATTGGTCATAGAAATAAACAACAAAACAAAACAAAACAAAACAAAACAAATAACCTTCGATGCTCTTTTCCTTTTCTGTCGTGTCGGATGTCGTTCACAGCGGAATCTTGGAAGGCCCCGTGACTTGGCTTGACCTAACTCTCTCTCGCGGTAGAACACAATCTCCCAAAGTTGGAACACCCTTCAAACTAGAAAATCCATCAAATCCAGCATAACTTCCAAGTCAAGTAGACTCTTCCATAAAAACAAAAATAAATGAAATGACCAAATTTTTCAATGGCGATTCTGCCAAGGTTATCGTGGCGACCTTGGATCATGGTATGCTTCTCTCCTACAGCGAATCCCATGAACTTGACAACTGGCCCTCTTGCTTGATATGGTCCTCTTGCTTGAGCTGGCCCTCTTGCTTGAGATGGTCCTCTTGCTTGAGTCGTCCCTCTTGCTTGAGCTGGTCCTCTTGCTTGAAATGGATCTCATGCTTCGGCCGGACCTCTTGCTTGAGATGGGTGACTTCCTGCTTAAGCCAGGCCTCTGGCTTCTGCATTGGCAGATTTTCTTCCATTTTACGCTCTATTTCTTGTTTTCTCGACTTAACTCTCTCTGCGTTCTTCTGCCGGTATTCTCGTCGTCTCGAGTTGATTCTCTCTGCGTTCTTCCGCCGGTATTCTCGATCTTTTGATTTGATTTTCTCTGCGTTCTTCCGGTAGTATTCTCGGTTTCTCGACTTGATTCGGTCTACGTTCTTCTGCTGGTATTCTCGCTGCCACGATTTGATTTTCTCTGCGTTCTTCCGCCGGTATTCTCGATCTTTTGATTTGACTCTTTCTGCGTTCTTCTGTCGATATTTTTGTTTGTATCGTCGATCTGTTGATTTGATTCGGTCTGCGTTCTTCCGCCGGTATTCTCGTTTCCACAATTTGATTTTCTCTGCGTTCTTCCGGTAGTATTCTCGACCTTTTGATTTGACTCTTTCTGCGTTCTTCTGTCGATATTTTTGTTTGTATCGTCGATCTGTTGATTTGACTCGGTCTGCGTTCTTCCGCCGGTATTCTCGTTTCTTCGACTTGATTCTCTCTGCGTTCTTCTGCCGGTATTCTCGGTTTCTCGAGTTGATTCTCTCTGCGTTCTTCTGGTGGTATTCTCGCTGCCACGATTTGATTTTCTCTGCGTTCTTCTGGTAGTATTCTCGTCTCCGTAATTTGACTTTCTCTGCGTTCTTCTGCTGGTATTCTCGTCTTTTCGATCTTTTTCTCTCTGCGTTCTTCTGGTGGTATTCTCGCTGCCACGATTTGATTTTCTCTGCGTTCTTCTGGTAGTATTCTCGTTTCCATAATTTGACTTTCTCTGCGTTCTTCTGCTGGTATTCTCGTCTTTTCGATCTTTTTCTCTCTATCTGTAAATGTAATTGTAGACATGATGCGCTAAGCCCGGCGGATGGTCGATCAATTTCCCCGGAAACATTCTGGTATGTATCGTAGAAACGTTTCTTTTCTTCAATGGCCTCACCCACATCCAAAGCCTTGTTCATCTCATACTTCAGTTGTAACAGGTCTCTTGTCAGATTAGGTGGGAGCTAGCACCAAGTTAGCTGTGCTATAATTGTTGAAGCCAGTGCATGCTTACCATGCCACATCTAGAATGCTCCCCCGAACAGTGGTTACAACTGGAAGAGCTTCCATGGGTAATTTGGCAATCCAGTAGCCTTTCGCCGGGTTCCAGTTTCTTTCCCCATTGCACGAAACATTTGAGGCAGAGCTGGCCTTCTGGCTTTGTGTCCGAAGAATCAGGGGAGTTCTGAGTACGTGTCCCTTCCAAAAGATCTTGGGAATCGAAGGAGGTGAGACTGCGCTTAGAGTCGGAGTGGTCAGAAGTGGCCGTCGCTTCATTTGGGTCGATTTTGGGGGCCAATGGCATCTCGGTATCTTCGCAAGATGGATCTGGTTTCACGCCAGTAGCGGGATTCCGTTCCCCGACACCAGCTACCAAATCAGGGCCAGGCTTTTCAGCCTTGATTGATGGCTCAGTTGGATCAATTTTGGGGGCCAATGACATCTCAGTATCCTCGCAGGTTGGATCTTCCTTAGCAACAGTAGCTGCTTTCTGGTCTTCAAGGCCAGCTGCCAAATCAGGATCCGGCTTCTCAACCTTGATCGAAGGCCCAGTTGGGTCGATTGTAGGGGCCAATGGCATTTCAGTATCATCGCCGGATGGATCGTGTTTGACACCAGTAGCTGGCTTCTGGTCTTCAAGACGAGCTGCCAAATCAGGATCCGGCTTCTCAATCTTGATGTGTGGCTCAGCGGGGTCGATCTTCGAGGCTGAAGGCATATCGATATCCTCGAAAGATAGTTTTTGATCAACACCAGTAGCGGCCTTCTGATCTTCAAGATTGTCTATCATATCAAGGTCAGGTTTCTCAACCTTGATCAATGACCCTTTCGCTACATCATCGATACACCTGTTAATGCTTCCACTTTCCATAAGGATGATAGGTCTTCTATGATTTCGTAGACCAACCTTGTTCATGATCATCATCTGGTGTTTTGACTGGAGCATCTTCAGCCCGAGGCTGAGGGATGCTTTCCGAGATGCTAGTAGGCTCCTCGAGCTTCTGTGTGGTCTTGCGCTTCACCTGCGGTGAAGCAGTGGGGTCTGCCTTCATCTCTGCGAACGCCTGCTCAAGGCGGCGCGTTCGCCGATGATGATGCTTTTTTGGGGAACCCATGTAGTGAACCCGGTTTGATGAAGTTGCTTGAATGATGAAGGTAGGGGATGGGGATGTGCGGAGAGATGAAGAAGAAAGATGGCCGCATGCCCCGCCTTTGCTTCTTTAAATATTGGTTTGTTGCCAGACATGCAACGACTAACAATCCTCTTAGATTGCATAGTGAGATTCTTGCTGAAGGATTGTGTAGCAGCTTCTTCAAATGCAGAAATTTGCCTGATTTGGATTGCTTTTCTGGTTGTGTATAACCTGCACTTAGGATACTATATAGTAAAAGTGTTTGCCCAAAAGTCTATAGAAACAAAGAAGTTATCATAGCCCTAGTTCCTAAGATTGTAGATCTAGATCTCTCTACTTTTCTGCTATGCCATCACACCGTCTGTATCGAGGTGAACCTACTTGTTGTACATGCAATATTGTAACCATCCAACTTCAGGTTGATTCTCTTGATTCCCTCCCAAATCTAACAAAAACAAAGCTGGGTATCTTTCGCTCCCAATGCCCATAACGCCCCCAAATTTCTTTTTTTTGGTCTTTTGAGGCTTTCCCCTTTTTTGGGGATTTCTTTTCTTTTCGAAAGATAAACCATTGAACTCCCCCCAATGAAAATTGGCGCTCTGGCAATGTACATGAACAAAGAACAAAAAGAACAAAAAGAGATAGAAAATAGAGAGGAGCCGGAGCTCATCTAACACGGTGATCGCGAAATGATCAAATGTTACCCCTACTGGGGTCGCAGCAGCAGAAATTCCAGATGAGCTTTAGGGCTCACCACTTGCCTTTGTCAAATCAATGACATTGGTGCGACCCCCGCCAACTGAGGATGAGGTGAGCTGAATTTGAGGCTCCGGCTGAGTAGAAAGCAAAGCTTTCTTCCGTTCACCCCGAGCGGTCCGCGCAACCGATTTGAGAATACCCTGAAGGTATTTCTTTGCCCCGCAGATGAGGGATGGGGCCTCCGTACTCTTCTCCAGCGCCTCCAGCATACGGGTGACCTGTACAGTTGACTGCATGTGGGGGCAGGCGCGGCGGCCTCCCAAGTGCGCCAAGCCACACAGGCCACAGAACTCGACGCCGGCGCGGCGGAGTGGGCAACATCCAGGGATGTGCTGTTGTTGGCATGCCGCACAAGGCGGGGAAGCATTTTGGACACCATCGGTCCCTATCTGTGCCACCGGGGGTGGAGATTCAACACGGCGGAACGCCCGGGCTGCCGTTTGAATCATGTATGTTAACCAAAATGTGTTTTAATGTACGCAAATAAGGAATGATGAGGTAGACTTAAAACCAAAAAGAAGGAAAGAAAGAAAAAAAGAGTAATAAAACAACGCTTGGAATTGGGATGAATTAGTCCTTACCTCGCTGTTCAGCATTCACGACAGCGACTTCCTCTACAGCTCCACCTTGCACAGCTCCAGGTCCAGTCTCCTCACCACCAACCCCAGTGCCCATTGGTTCAATTCCATCATATGCGGTGACCATTGGGTCACCTCCAAGGTCGGACTCAGTCTCATCACCATCGTCGGGCGCCTGGTATTCCTTGTCATCTGCGGTGCCCTTTCGCATCTTAGTAGGCGGTTGCTTGGGGGAACTGGGATTCTCGTCGTCGTCGTCGACTCCTTCGATGATGGTGTTGTAGCGGGGCGCACCGCGCTTTCTCTTACCGCGCCCAAGACCCTCAGCTTGTCGGTTAGCCTCCTCGAGCGCTTCACGCTCACGCTCCTGCAGAATCTTCTCCCACGCCGTAATGTCCACAGGGGTGTCCTCAGTCTCAGTCACTTCTTCAAGGCTACCTTGATCCTTTTGCCACACCCGGGCGAAATTGAACTGCACCTGCTCATTCTGGTTCGAACTTCCCTCGTTGGCCACTTGCTCGGCCTGCTCAGCCTGGCTACGGTCCAATAGCTTGTCAATGGATGGGTTATCATAGGTGATATCTGCCGAGTTATCATCATTGAAGAGAGCCTGGGCACCATGCTTGAGGATTGACTCCAGGTCTTCTTCATCTTCGTCGGCTTCGATGCGATCGATAAGTACGTGATCAAGAGCCATCTTGGTTTTACCTTTCTGCATGATCTTTTCTTCCACTGACGCGCGCACTACCAGATGGAACACAAGAACCGTATTCTTCTGCCCGATTCGATGCGCACGGGACAAAGCCTGCATGTCTTGCTTCGGGTTGAAATCCGGATCCATGATGATCACTGTATCGGCAGTGGCGAGGTTGATTCCCACACCACCCGACCGTGTCGAAAGCAAGAATGCGAAGAACGGGGAATCCGGCTCGTTGAACTGGTCGATTTGCTGCTGTTTTTCTCTCGAGGACAAACGTCCATCCAGGCGGCAGTACTGGAGTCCCAGTCCAGTGAGGAAGTCTTCAACAATGTCAAGGTTCTCTAAGAATTGACTGAAGATGAGGACGCGGTGTCCACGCTCTCGAAGTCGAGGGAGCATCAAATTCAGCAACTGGAGTTTCCCGGATGCTTCGACCAAACGCCGATGGGAAAGTTGGGTATCCAGGGTTTGCTCTTCAATGTCCCGGTTGTAGATGAACGGGTGGCACAGACACTTCCGCAGCTGAATGAGGATATTGTTCAGGTTGTGCCGCTCCGCTTTCTTCAATTGCCCGGTTTGCTTCTTGCAAATAGCCTTGATAAGCTGCGGGCTCCTTCGCAGAATTGATTTGTACAGTTTCTTCTGTACAACGGACATCGAAATCGGGATGATGATTTGCACCATCGGGGGGAGGAACGGCAAAACCTCTGCCTTGGTTCGACGCAGGAGGAATGGTCGAATCATGTCGTGGAGCTCGCGAATGTCCTCCTTGTCGAGGGCTCCTCCGTATTGGGCCTCCAATTTCTCGGCGTTGTAAGTTGGGTCGATGAACTGAACCAGATTGAACAACTCTCTGATATTGTTCTGAAGTGGTGTGCCAGTGAGCAGCAACTTGAACCCGAACTTCATGCGACGAAGACGCTCATAGAGCTGGGTCTTGTCATTCTTGAGGCGCTGACCTTCATCAACCACCAAGCCAGCCCAATTGACACTGGACAAAACTCGCTTAGCCCCATCGTCGGCCATGCTCTCGTACGAAGCAATGACCACATGGCAACATAGAGTGCCATTCTTGTGGAACATCTCGTGCTCCCTGGTCATCTCGCGAGCGAAAGCACTGCCATAATATGTGACAACACGAACGTCTGGCGACCAGCTCTTGATCTCTCGGCGCCAATTTGGCACAGTCGCGTTTGGAACAACGACCAAGAATGGGAAACAGTCGAGCTGTTCGATCAATGCCGAGAACAGCGTCAGGACCTGGATTGTCTTTCCAAGGCCCATATCGTCAGCAAGAATAGCGTTCTTCTGTGTGAAGAACATGTAAAGCAGCCAGTTCACACCATCCAGCTGATACTCCATGAGCTGACCACCGGTCACCAATGCAGGCTGAGCAGTCATCATAAGGCTCTGGTCAAACTCCTCTCTGCGGGCATCTTTGAGGCGGCTCTGAAGATCTTTCGGCTTCGGGGGGTGGATATCCTCTCGGAGCACCCTGTCCGTAAGAGCAGTTTGAAAGTCCTCCCAACGGGCTGTGTCGGTCTGACTTGGGGGTTCTTCCCAGACTGAGTCTTCATAGGTCAACCCTTTGTACTTGACATATGCCCGCTTAACCATCTCGGCGTTTGCTCGATCCGCCTGGGATTCAGGCTCAGTGTGATATTCCACATCAAAGATAATGTCCACTCGCAGATTGTCTTCGGGGACAGCCTCGGCTGTTGTCATGATGGGTTTGGTTGACCGATCTGACTTGAGGAACGATTTCATCTGACCGGCTGGGGCCTTGGACCAGACCCAGTCTCCAGTCAACCAGGTGACACGGAAGTAGGACATATTGTTCCACTTGATAAGATATTCTTTGTCGATCTCCGGGATCATTTCAACCAACAGCGGGACGACATTGACTTCGGGTTTCTTCGGTCTCCAAGCAACGATCACATGGATTGGATTGGCCCCTGGGGGAGATTCAGAACAGACATCGCATTGCCAGTTAGCAGGATCAATGTCAGCACGATCCTTCTCTGCCATGTTTGGTAGATGCTGGAGATGGAAGGCTCGCTTGCAGCTATGGGTATCACCAAAGCATCTGACGAGGACGTTGTCGACATTGTTGACACGAGACATATCCACGTGGGTAATCGGATCAATGCCATTGTTGGCTTCCCGCAACTGCTGTTCAGCCTGGGAAGAAAGAGTCTCCCGCAAAGGCTGCGACATGGGCCCTTCGTCTCTGCACACGGCACAGTGGCCTAAATGAGGCTTCATGTCATGTTCTTGGTGCTTGATCCCCAAGCAACGACTGCATTGAAGAATGAAATCACCATCGTCAACCTTGGTGACCAAGTGCTTTCGGCTGCTTCGATCGCCAAGACAACCTTGGTGATATGACACAATACAACCTTGACAGAAAACCAAAGCCCCCTTTTCGGGGTCATGATCTTCATTGCCGCATTGGGCACATAACTGGGAGTGGCACTGTCTGAACTCATTGTCGAGTGGTAGTTCACGAAACTGCTCCCGGGCACCTGAGAACTTTTGCTTAGGCTGCTCAACTTCACGCTCGGAATATTCGTCATCTTCAAGGCGCTCCTTCATGTTGCGTCGACGAGTTTGTCGCAGACGGGATGATGCTCGTTTGCCGGTATCGGAGGCTGAGGACTGTTCAGACCACTCGCGAGTGCGTTGCTTTCGGCCCTTTTGCACACCTCTTCTCAGGTGGCGACGTTTGGTTGGAGCTTCATCATCTTCATCATCGCTGGACTCGTCTAAGTCTTCAATCTCCACGCTGGAGCTATCTTCACGGCGGGTTTGATAGTTGTCATCGTCATCTTCCTCGCCACTGCGGAAGAAATGATCGTATGAAATTGCTGGGCCACGACGTTGGCGCCTTCGTGCAAGTCCCCAGTCCATGTCTGAATCATAGTCTGCAGGACCATCTCCACCTGAGTAAATGAGGTGTGAAGTAGGCTCTTGGTCCATTGCCAGGGGATCAGGACTCTGTGAGTCACGGTTGAATTCACGCAAAGCCTCCGGTCCGTTCTTGAGGCTTTTCAATTTCTTGATGGTCATCTAATGAAAGTCATTGTCAGTTAGATGGAGTTTGGGATTGATTGATTGCTTGCTTTCACTTACAGTTTGACGTTCACCACTTTTGAGTCTCACAATGAGCTTTGGCTCATCCATATCAACTGCAAGAATGCGATGAACTTCGAAATGACCAGGCAAATACTCATAGTCCTCAGGGTTGTTAACCGCTGGGGTGATGATTTCAAAAGTCATTGTGGATGCTTTTGAGTTTCCAGTGAACTGTTGCACTGGCTGAAGGGCATTTTCGGAGCCCTTGGGAGTGAGGGTGGGAGTCGTGCGAGAGGAAGCGCTCTGCAATTGCGCTAGCAATTGTGCCGCCATTGCATCGGGGTCATCAGGTGTTGGAGAATAGACCCTAAGATCAGGCATGATGATTTCCTGATCAGATGAGCAATCAGGAAATAAGAAATGAAGCTTTAGGAACCGCACACGCGGCTCCTACAAGTGAGGATTGGGAGACTTCAGTGAACTGAAGTGAAGCAGTGAAATGGGTATTGATGGGAAACTTCCCAAATGGACAACCAAGCGAACTCTTGAGTTGGAGGATGCTCAAAGGAAAGATGAGTTCGAATCAAGGAAAGAGAAGAATGAAGGAGTGAATGAAAAGGATGGGAGAAGAAGAAGGTCGAAGTCGAAGAGACTGAGGCGCATATATAGAGATCGATCGCGTCCAGCCAGCGCGTTTGGATTGGCACCCGATAACGATAAGCTCGGTTGCGGGTAGAGACCTATCGCGCAGTTCGATAACGAAGTTCTTCAATGTGGCGGAAGGAGAGGATCTACGAAGATTGGAACTTCATCGCAATGCTCAGAACTATTTCAAGGACGGGCTTGAATGGTCTTTCAAGAGTGATCAATTCCTCAAATTCTACAGTCTTGGCTATTCGGCATGCATCATTGAATTCAGCAATTGGGGAGGGTATTCGCAGGTCCCAGTCTGTGGACAGAGATAATCGTCGCGGCAACGAGTCTCGCTTTCCTAAGCGCCAGCGACAATACGAGGGGCAATACGCAGCGCGACAATACGAGAGATCAGGTCAATCCAATTTCAATGGTCGTCAAACAAACGGAGCGCAACAAAAATACGGAAGATCAGATCAATCCAACTTCACTGACCGTCGAACATATGGGGCACGACAGTATGGAGAAGAAAAGCCCGAGAGATCAGGATTCAACTCTGGAGCGCAACGAAACTACGGCCAGCGTGACCGAGAATACGGAGCGAAAAAAGCCTGGACATCAGACGGTGTAGGTCGTAAAGACTATGACCGCCGACAATCGCCATGGAATGACAAGTCCGAATCCCCACGACAAAGCCGAAAGGAAGAAAAGTTCGAGTTCGACGAGGATGAGTTCATTCGTTCTGGTGATTTCCGAGGACTGCCTCGTGAACACCAATCCCGATTCCAATCCCGATTCCAATCGCGAACACGAGATGATCCATTTACACAAGCGGGAAGAGGACGGCCTCCAATGGATGAACCAAGAGAGAAGGAGCCAGCAAAGCCTAGGGCTCACCGGATCACAGAGAGAATTCCAGAACGGGTGAAGGACAACGTCAAAGTGCCGGACACAATCCCCTACACTACACCGGCATCTGAGTTCGTTTACGGCACCAGCGCCGTGGAGGCGGCGTTGCGCTGCAGTCGGCGTCAACTCTACAAGCTTTATCTCTACCAGAGCACGGAGGAAGAGCTAAGTGCAGCCAAGGTCACAATTCGCAAACTGGCACTGTCAAAGAACATTGCAGTAAAAATGGCATTTGCAGGGTGGGATCGACTTATGGACAAGATGAGTGCTGGGCGACCTCACAATGGGTGTATTTTGGAAGCATCGCCTCTACCAAAATTGCCAGTGCGTGGTCTCCAGGCTGTTCCATCTATATCCGAAGAGTATTTCCGAACGGAGCTTGCGCCACAAACCCGGGAAGAAGCTGCGGTAAATGGCACCGATGATCGTATCCACATCCATCATCCTTCCCCGCCCCCGCATGAAACCGAACAACGCCATCGATACCCAATCGTCTTGCTATTGGATGGAGTGGTCGATACCGGCAATATGGGTGCCATCATCCGCTCATCCTATTTCCTAGGCGTCGATGCAATTGTTCTAGCTGGTCGCAACTCCGCACCATTGTCTCCCATCACAATCAAATGTTCTGCTGGTGCAGCTGAGAATATGCCTCTCCTTCACGTGAAAAATGAAGTTGATTTCATTCAGCGATCCCAGCAGAATGGGTGGCGGTTCTATGCTGCAGATGCCCCAACTCCCGGCTCTGTGTATTTGGACCACATCCCGGCCGATGGCGATCAAAGCGGGGCTCAATTGCCCAGCACTACTGCGCCGAGTGTCATAATGATGGGCAGTGAAGCTACTGGATTGAGCTCGCATATCAAGTCGCATGCAGATGCAATCATCAGCATTCCAGGCGCCCGGCAGAGTTCCATCCTAGGCGTTCAATCGGATCCTGCCCGTATCGACAGTCTCAATGTGAGTGTCGCCGCGGCACTACTGATGGAGAAGTTCCTGCGCACACCCATGACTGTGGGTGGTGTCCCCAAGAAGGAAAAGAACACGGAAAAGAACATGGGAAAGGAGAAAATGTGGTAATCTGACTGTTAATAACTATGTATTTTAGCATATACACTGCATCTTTGTACAATAGCACATAATTGGAGTTTTTGATTTGGAGTTCTTTTGTTCTCGACTTGTTCTGAATTAGGGTTAATCACACACCACATCTTGAGGGGGAAATCTCCTCAATTTTGAGACTACCGATGCTTGATGCGTTTAATCGAAGCAACATCAGGATCCATAACATGAAACCACACTCATTAAAACATAGCTTTTCAGTTGAGATATACCGAAACTCGTCGCCGAAGTCGGGTTGTGGAGATATTTGTGGGGGACAAACCGGGGGGTCTGTGGGGGAAGAGACCCAAAGGAGATGTCTTGGAGATCCGGATATCCTTAAGTTCCGGATGTCCTTAAGAAGTCAGTTCCCTTCAACCCTAACTCTTGAGGTGTGTGTCTTTATCTTTAGTTTGTGTACGGAATACTCATTAGATATTTATCACTTCATAGGAAGATCCTTGCTTCATATTCATCAAACCGGCCCCGCCATGATCCCACAAAAACAGATCCCAACCACAGCATTCGTGGTTGAGAAACCAGGAGCTCCTTTTGTTCTTCAAGATGTTGTTCTTGATGAAGTCCGGGCAAATGAAGTCTTGGTGGAAATGAAATATACAGGCCTTTGCCACACAGTATGTATCCACAATGAACTGCTCCAAATAAAACGAGACCAACAAAATACCCTCAGGATATCGTCGTCCAACAGGGCGCAATCCCTATCGGTGATTATCCTGCCGTACTAGGTCACGAGGGCGCCGGGATCGTCCGCCGCGTCGGCAGTAGCGTGAAAGACAAGTCCCTCCAAGAAGGCGACCTTGTCTTCCTGAGCTTCAGCTCCTGCCACGAAGAGACCTGCAGACCCTGTAGCAAAGGGCGAAATGGATTCTGTGGTAAAATGACACCTATTAATTTCGCCGGTGCTCGAGGTCCCAGCGCTGCCGAGTCACCCATCTCTTTTCCAGGCGGAAAAGGTCCAATCCGCGGCCAGTTCTTCGGTCAGTCCTCCATGAGCAAGCTGGCTGTGGTTGACGAGCGGTCGGTCGTCAAATCTCCCTCGGGGTCTGGACTTACAGTCGAAGATATGGCGGTCCTTGCTCCTCTTGGATGCGGATATCTCACCGGTGCTGGCACCGTATTCAATGTCCTTAAGCCCACACCGACAAGTCGCTTTGCCGTTCTTGGCATGGGCGCTGTTGGGGTGGCGGCTATGTTAGCTGCTCGGTCTCAGGGAGTCGAAACTGTTATCGCGGTTGATATTGTTGATGAGAAGCTCAAAATGGCGAAGTCTCTTGGTGCATCGCATACGTTGAACACGAAGAGTGTATCGGATCTTGCGCAGGGGCTGTTAGATATCTTCCCGGATGGCGTTGACTGTATTCTCGATACGACGGGTGTAGTTCCTCTGCTCGAGGCTGCGGTCAAAGCTTTGGGTCATGAAGGTACCCTGGCTATTGTGGGTGTGGCTCGTGCTGGCTCATCCCTCAATATCGATCCTTTGGAACTCATGATGGCTTGCAAACGTGTTGTTGGTGTTATTGAGGGCTGTGCGAATCCCGCTGTGGTGAGTCTTTCTTTTTGACAATTGCTCGAGTCGTGACTAACCTTTCGTCGATGGTCAGATTGTTCCACAACTGATTGATCTATACAAGCAAGGGAAATTCCCAGTTGATAAGCTTGCTAAAATCTACGCCCCAGGCGACTTTGAGCAAGCCATGGCTGATTTACACTCTGGAAGCGTAAGTGCTAAAACATCAATGTTTCAAAGAGACAAGCTGACAGATATACTACAGGTTATCAAGCCCGTCATCAAATGGGCAGACCTGTGATATTATGATTTGAGTATGCATATGAAGGCGCTTTTCACTTGGTTGCTGGGATTGTTTTCTGTTAGTGGATTGTAGCAAGTTCTTTTTCTGCTCATATAGTGGCAAGTGCATTCTGTAGTGAGTACATATAGAAATGTTCTTTACACAGTTCATGCTTTAGCCGCTCTCCAGTACATCTAGGAATAAGTCTAAAAGGACTAACCAGGTACCAAAAAGACATGACAAGGCCGCACAAGCGTTACAGCTCAATATTACATGACGCACATGCCTAGCTGGACTCAGAAGGCACAGAGAGATTCTGGTGAAGCTCCTTTCGCTGTACAGCACCAAAGCGAAGATTACCGACATCGAAAACCTAACCATCGGATTAGCTTGTGCGACTGCGAACTCCCAAAAGATATATTACTTACTGCATAGATTGCCTTCAGGAAGGTATCACCCAGAATATCCATGGTCATAGTACCACGACTTTGGATGCCTCCATAGACATAACCAGACTTAGCCTCCGCAAATCCGAGATCTTCCTTCTGCACAACAAATTGCTTATCACCAACAGCAAAAGAGATAACAGGCAACTTATCAGCCGATGTGTTGGATGGGAAGATCCATCCCTGGCTGTCATCGTCATACTCCGCCCCGGGGATAGCATCATAAATGGCCTGACAAGTCTCATCATCCACAAGCGCCAGAGTAGTTCCTGTATCAGCAATAGCCTTGTTCCCAGCCCGAGAGATAGACTTCCCATTCACCGTCGCTGAGGCGGAATCAAACAGCCAAAATCCCTGACTGTTATCGACAGGCGTGTAGGAGATCTCTGCCTCAGCGGCCTTCACCGTGTCCTGATCAATATAACCAAAAGTATAGAACGACTCGCCCTTATCCGGCTCATCAGAGTCTCGCCATGACCCTAGTTTCGCCGTGAAGAGTTCAGCCGATTTCGGGATATCGGATTGCGAGATCATATTCTCCACAGGCGTGCTCACGGCCTCGGGCTTGACAGTATTGATATTACCGAATGCAAGTCCCAGCAGCCCATCCCCAGCACCTTGTGCAAATTGATCGGACAATATATCAGCGATCTCAACAGCCTGGTCTTTGATCACTAGCCCGCCGATGTTGACATTATCATTGCCGACCGTGCCAGAGGCAGAAGAGCCATCACCGTACTTGATCTGCCATGTCGAGCCATCTTTCTCTTTGAACGAGCTTGATTTAGTCGGATCAAAGACTGTATGATTCTTGTTGTCCGACAAAGTCTTAGACGGCAACTCCGTGGACCAGACCTAGACATTCTTAGCCACTGTCGCATCACACGGAGAAAAAAACAGAAAGAAATTCACTTACCCACAGATCCGCAGATCCAGTATCAAAGTCCAAACTGAGCGTCTGCACAGGTGTACCAATACCAACTTCTGCAAGATACATCGAGTCATTCTGGATATCGTGGGCACCAACTTGTCCAACCTCGTCGCTAACAGCGTCCTTCTTTTGCAGCACTTGCTGCAACCGAGCACGGCCTCCGATGGGCTTATCAGTGAACTGTCGGCCAGTCTGTACCATTGTAGTGCCGAGGAAATACGGGCCGCCCTTAGTTGGGGTGAAGCGATACTTTCGCATAGCATACAAGTACGACTTTGTGCCGGACTTCTGGTAGTGCGGGTTCGCGATAAGGCTGATTCTAGTCGCCATGGTGGGGGATGTGGATTGTTTGGATTTGAGGGGTTTGAGGATGGATGGCTAGGGCGTGGGGTTTTCTTAAGTACTTATGCTGGAATATAATATCATGCAATGAACTGGGATGTTTGAAACAAGCGTCGTCATGGCGTTTAAATATTACGATGCCTAGCAGGCAGGCTAGTCATTTGCTAGTTTTATGGAGGCGAATTCCAGAAACCTGTATTCCGTCATTGCAGATGACTTAGGGTTAGTGTTGTTTCAGCGTGATGGCGGTGCTGTCCGATCTGCATGGTTATCGCGGTGCATACCACTGGGAAATAAATTGGTCATCTACCGATTTACTAAATTATCATAGCATATAGCATAATAAATAATTGAATAAGTACTTTAATCATATACATATTGTGCATTAAAGAGTGGTTTTATAGGGATTGTCCCTGTTATTCTATTTTATACGTTCCAACTGATTATCCTACAAAGCCATCGAAAAGGCCATCTGAAACGATACCTTGACTATTAATCAAGTAGATGTAAAAATTGAAGTATAGAAATTACTCCGAAGGAGACATCAGTGGCGAATCCTAACCAAAGTCCCTGATGATCGCTATGCACTGCGATACACGGTGATGCGGACTCCGGTCAGGCGGGGGAATTTCGTGCATGTGCTGAGATCATACAGGGAATATACGATAAGCCTTTCGAAGTAAGACAAGTAACTCTATTTCAATTACAAAAGTACATTAAAAGATCATTTGCGCCGATCCCGATAAAACCACCCCCAATACCCGAATCACCAATAACAACCTTAGCAAACTGGGAACGTACACACACCTCGTAGACCCTCAATCCATATGATTACCTCTTGCGACTCTTAGACTTGCTTGCAGCAGTACTGGGAGCTCGCGAACTTGCGGCAGAGGCAGTCTTGCTACCACCCTTGGTGGCCTTGACTTGTTTAGTCGGCTGCAAAAATAAAGTTAGGATCAAAGTGATAAATGATCGGTGAGACAAAACTTACAGCAGCTCCATTCTTGGCCTTCTTCTTGGCAGGGGGCGCTTCTTCCATCTCTTCCTCCTCCTCACGATCACGACCGCGGCCTTTGCCCTCACTGGGCTCGAATTCCTTCGCCACGGTGTTCAGCAGAGTAGTGCAGCGGCGACCAATTTCCACGGGCGTGCGACTGAGCATGAAGAAATCGAATCGGAACAGAGGCGAGTCGCGAATCTCTTCACGGATGTTTTCATACAAATTCTCGCCTTCGACTCCATACTTGTCCAACATGATCAACAAGAATCGGTCCTCATCCTCGGTATAAACCTTTTTGTTGGTGGTGGACACAGTGTAGTTGATCTTGAGCTGCTGAAGCGGCACACGGTACATCTCCAACTTCTTGCGGAGCATCTTCCGCTGGTGGTCTATCTTCCGCACCTTCTCCTCACCCTGATCGATGACTCGAAGGTACTTAGGATAGTCCTGGATCTCGGTGTATCGGCGCCAGAAGACTTCGGCATATTCCTTAATCTCATTGGGTTCTTTGCTGTCCACCTCAGTAGCAATACCCTTGTAGTCGGTGCGACCGAACTTGGCAGATCCGTTGATAAATTGCTGGAAGTCACGTCGGTTCCAGGTTGCAAACCCTTCTTCTGACATACGAGCTTTCTCGGCTTGCTCCTCCTCAGTAAGAGGAACAGAGTTGTCAATCTCCTGTTGTTCAAGGTCACGCTCGGCCTCCCGCTCACTAAGCTCCTCTTCGGGACCTTCAGGCAATTGAGCCTTGTAACCGATTTCCTTGTGGAAGTAGGCAGTCTCCTTCTCTTGGAGCTCATGGAGACCAGGAGGGAAGAATTGCCAGTCGTGGACAGTGATTTGTTTAGGAGCACGTGGGACCTTGGGCTTTGTATCGGCGGTTCGGCCTCCAGTGGCCAACGCTTGGCGGTAGTATTTGTCGATGGAATAAAATTGCTCTTTGCGCTCACGCTTGGCTGGGTTGATCCAACTGATACCAATATCCTTCTTCCGCTCGGTGAAATCTTTGCCGTTCCATTCATACGCACTCTCAGAGGAGAACTTCTGCAAGTCATCGATGCCGAGGGTTTCGTACTTTTTGCTGAGCTCTGCAGTTCGTTCTTCACCTTTACGCAGGATAGTCTCGATATCTTCATCCTCGGCTACATCTTGTTCGTCCCCACCCTTGGTGTTGAAGACGTTGGCAGCGCCGTGCTGAATCATACCAAGGAGGTCCTCCTTCGAAGATGCCTTGCCGGCCTGTTGTCCAGCACGACCTTGTTGAATGACAAGCTGATCCAAACGCAGTTTCTGAGCTGCTCGCTCCAGAACCTTCTCTTCAATGGCGTTCTCTGTGATAAATCGGAAAACTTTAACCTGCTTGGTTTGACCAATGCGGTGAGCTCGGTCCATGGCTTGCAAATCAGCTTGCGGGTTCCAATCACTGTCGAAGAGGACGACGATATCAGCTGAGGTCAAGTTGATACCCAGACCACCAGCTCTGGTGGTGAGAAGGAAAACGAATTTGTCGGATCCGGGTTTGTTGTAGTCATCAATGGCAGCAATGCGGTCCTCGTGTGCCGTGGTACCATCGATACGGCAGTAGTTGTAGTCTCGGAAACAACAGTAATCTTCCAAGATATCCAGTACACGACTCATTTGAGAGAAGATGAGCACACGACTACCATCCGCTTGCATGCGCTTCAGAAGTTTGTCCAGAATGGCCATCTTTCCGGAGTTGAAAATAAGGTGTTCGTCGGTGGTATAAGGAGGGCCTGGTTCAGCTCCCTCGAACAGGTAGGGATGATTGCAACACTTCCGCAGTTGCATGACAATATTCAACAGGCGGGTCTTGGACTCGCGCTTCCCAGCGGCGCCGTTGACGGCGTCAATATCTTTCTCCAGAATTTTCTGGTACCACCTCCGTTGCATTTCAGACATTGGGACGTAGAGATTTAGTTCCTTCTTCGGTAGCAAACTCTTCTCGACATCACTCTTCACACGTCGAAGCAAGAAAGGGCGGAGAACACGGTGGAGTTGCTGTACCACGGTGTCTTGGTCGGAATCCTGGTTTGAGAACCACTGGTCAAATGCCTCGGAATCGCCGAAGACATCTGGGAGAAGGAAGTTGAGCAAGGCCCACAGTTCATGCAGATTGTTTTGTAGCGGAGTACCGGTAATTAGCAACCGATTGCGGGAGTTGAAAAGACGGATGATCTGCGACAACGATGATTCTTCGTTTTTGATCCGATGGGCCTCGTCGATGATAATGTATTCCCAGGCAAACTTCTTCAGGTGCGACTTCTCGCGGAGGATCATTTCATAACTGGTAATGCAGACATCGAACTCCTCCTCGACCAAGCGCTCATTGATCAACTGTTGTCTTTCTTCTTTGTTACCTTGGAGCACCAGGACATCGATATCGGGGGTCCACTTTGCGAACTCTCGCTTCCAGTTGTCCAGGGTTGACTTCGGTACGACAACCAAATGAGGGCCGTTGATATCACGGATGTAACGTAGATATCCCAGGAACGAAATCGTCTGTAGGGTCTTGCCGAGACCCATCTCATCGGCCAGGATACCGGAGATACCGTTCTCGTGTAGCGAAACGAGCCAGTTCAAGCCTGCAACCTGGTAATCACGTAGCTCACCGTGGATGAAGGCTGGCGACTCTCGGAATACGGTGGTGCTATCACCGCCCTGCTTCTCATCCTGTAGCAGCTCTGCGTCTTCTTCTTGTTCGGTTCTGCGGCGTCGCTCACTACCAGCACCTCCAGTGCGCTTGGAGCCCTTGCGGGCCTTTTCCTCTGCCTCTGCATTTTGTCGGTCGATTTCCGCCATAATCCCTTTGATTTCAGGGTTTGGATTCGTCTCGATGAAGTGGCGAAACAGGTCAGTGAGACCCAGCAGGTATCGGAATCGGCGAATTGAATCATCCTCCTACAAACATCATGTATGAGCAAAGGGGTTCTCAGAAATCTTATGTTATGACCCATACCTTCGTATTATCGAGGCGGCCATGCTTCTTGCCTAGGATGCTTTTTCTGAGGTGGTTGGCCTCAGATCTGCGCCTACGTCCATCGGCCGCGGCGTCGCCCGCAACGCTGCTTGCAGTGGTGTTGGGATTTGTGTCAGAGTCCTATTCAAATAATTAGCAACCCTCCCTCTCTAACAGCGTTGTAGACCAAGGGCATCGTTACCGTGTAATCTGGGGTGTTTTGGCGGCTCTAGATTGCGAAAGAAAATTAGCATGAGCTTGGAATTTGGAACCAAAAAAGGAAGATATATATGGGCAATCATGCAGCGGTCTGTTCTGGACAAGCGAGTAGGGACAATGTCACATACCGTCATTTGCGCGTCGGCACTATCCACGGGCACCAAAGGGACCGTGTCGTCATTTGTATCAGTCATGGGAGTATCAGCCTGCGAGACCGGATCAGATGCGAGGGCAGGAGCCATGTTTTATCCTTGGTGAACAGAGTGGGGGTGCGCTCGCTGTTTAAACACGTCTTTGAGCGTGCAACAAAGAATATCGGAAGCTCGCGACTAGTCGGATCGCGTAGTGCAGGAAGAAAGAACCAACTGTGGTCGGAGTGGTGAGGAAATGAGGGCGATTGTGTAAATATAGCCCAGGGTAGATTCAAAATTTGAAGCAACTCATCAATGATGATCCCATGGACTGAATGCGACTGAACAATTCTAGACCAGGATTATTGAAGGTATCCCAAAGCGCGTCCATGGCAAATGAAGATACCGCCTTTCGGTAGGGTCTGCGGTATGGAATATTGTTATTCCGTCGGAAAGTGGGCTTCTCGTTACCGGGCCAGGGCGGTCATCTGCAACAACCTTGAAAACGAAAGTTCCTCCGTTGACACATCGGAGTACCGCTTATTGTTGCACAGTTGGGTGAGCAACTACCTTGATATATCTGATTATAGCTATATTGACTCTTGCCTTCTATCCTCTCACAGTCCCTCTCATTTTCCCTTCTCTCTTTCACCACTTATAAGCTCTTCGCTATCGCCATTTGTCCACTGAGGAACGACGCACGGCATAAGAAGTTATTCAGTACAAACACTTTCGTCCTCAAACCCACAGGCCAACAGGCCCTTGACATTCTTCCCTGCCATGGACTCCATGAGGTCCCTCAACACCTCTCTTCCGAGCTCGACACCCCGCCCGCAACCTCCGGAGCAACTCCTCCAGCAATTCAAGGCGGCAGCTCTGTCCGTCACAAACCTGTACAAGAATGCAGTGTGTGAACAAGCCCAGGCAAGGGCGACAGGATACCAGGACGCGATAGAGGATCTGCTCCACTTCCTTGACCGTGAGAACCTCGGTCTCGGAGACGGAGAGGGGTGGAAGGTTCGACAATGGGCAACCGAAAAATGTGACGGAACTGGATCCCAAAGCAGCGATGAAGACGCCGAGGCCGACAAGCGTGACCGAAGTGCTACTCCGGCTACTGTCCGCAAAGAAAAACCTACACCCGAAACAATTGCTCGTCAGCCCCCCACTTCAGCGCCCGCACCCACATCCAAGCCAGAGTCGACCACTCCTCCTCCTCCTCCCACACAGCTCCACGAAACGCCTTCCTTCGCCACACCTGCCGTCTTCACCTTCTCCGCTGGTCCTACATACCCTCAGTGTCAGGAGCTCGACATGGATGTGCAGTCGTCAGACAACTCATCTGCGACTATGCAGGACGGCGCTCCTGTGAGCGTCTCAGTGATGCCTCGCAACAGTCGACCACACCATCGTCACAACAACCACCCACGATCAAATGCGCGCCCTTCGCCACGGGAGTCACCCGCCAGTCTTGGGTCCAAGAGGAAATTCACTTTCCCAGATTTCTTCGATCTGTCAGGACTTAACAACGGACGGGATGCATCAGGAGGGGGGAAACGAGGCCGCTTTACCTAGGGCTTGACCCAGATGAAGTATTATATGATGACGAAGTGACGACCATTCCCTTCTGATTGTCACACAGTGGCTGGTTGAGATTTCGGGTATGAAGGTGCTTTTCGGGTGCATAACAAGGAAGGGACATTTTGCATATGGTTATTTCTTTTTTTTTTTGTTCTTCGCTTCCTTGGGTTTCTTTGTTGTCTTCTTGTCTCTTTTTCTTATTATTTTTTTCCCCTTCCCCTTGTGATATAGCATATAGACGGATATGCCTGGTGGTGATACCCGATACCCGGAGTGGCAATTATCATTGGCTTGCAACTAAATAACAATCAATATCTTACAAAGCTTCCAACCTGCGCTTCACTATCAAACATCTAGCCTGCTCGGCCCCGGCCTTCGTCACATCCCATACGCTTTAGTATGGGTTTAATGTACAATACTCAATTAAACGCCCGCCACAGCCCCATTCCCACTAATGTCGCAGAAATCGAGGCAATCCCCAACTTGCGCGAGCCCATCTTGTATTTTGTGGGGCCTTGCATGATGGCCTTCTCTTGTTTCCGGAGATTGGCCATTCCAGTGTAGTAGCTGTAGACTCCAAGGCCCATAAAAGCAGCAGATCCTGGTACAGGATGTCAGTACAAAATGCCGGTAATACCAGCCCGGATCACAGGCTAAAAATAAAACATACCAGTCACTCTGCAGGACAAACAGTCGTCGTACTTGTCCTCGGCCAGAGCCTGCTTGGCGTCTTTCGATTGGGTATCCATGGCGCGCTTATCAGAGGTGAAGAGTGTGTAGAGTGAATTAAACATTTTTCGGAGTAAGAACAAGAACCAAACGTGCACTGGATCACCAGAGCCCAAGTTGATGTCTGTTGTTTCCCCAAAAAGTTGTCGGAAGGCGGGGATCGGCGGCAAAACACGAGAGCTATGCAATCTACGCGGACACAATTAATCTCATCATCAGACAACAGCCATCATGAGCGGCGAGATTGATGCCGTTTACATATATGACGAGCAAAAGTGGGATATTCTGCACCGGTTTGCAAGACCATACTAACCCGTCCTCCCCAGTGCCCCCCTCGTCGAACATGTATATCGATCCCGCCCGCCATCGGCCTCCGCCATCCTGCCCCTCTACCTTGCCCATGCCGAACCGCGCCCTTCCTTGCTGTATATTCCTAGCGCTTCACCACCGGTGACGGTATTCTCGACAGTAGAGTCGAATCTGTTGTTTCTTGCAATAAGCGAAGTCGACACGGAGCCGCTTCTAGCACTGGAGTTCCTCCATCGCGTGATCGATGTACTAGAGGACTTTGTTGGAGCGCCGCTGCTCACAACTAAGATCCAGGCCAATTACGATGTTGTTGCGCAGCTTCTTAATGAGATGTGTGATGGGGGGACAGTATGCAATACCGAACCCAATGCATTGCAGGAGGTTGTCGAGGTTCCCGGGTGGATGGGGAAGCTGCTAGGTGGAATCGGAGTACCTGGGTGAGCAGCTCTTGACATGACAGACGATATTATTTGGCATTAATGTGTTCGCGTGGGATTTAGTACATCTACGCCAACGCTAGGATCTACCAATCCTCTCAAGCAATCCCTCGCCGCCGCCAGTGCATCACAAGGACCCGCCATTCCTTGGCGACGGCCCGGTGTACGGCATACCTCTAATGAGCTATATGTCGACATCATTGAATCTCTTTCTGTTACTATGGCCCCTTCGGGACGACTGCTGTCTGCATTGGTTTCTGGCACGATTGCATTTACTGCGAAGATATCGGGAGTTCCGGACCTACTACTATCGTTATCAGCGCCGGGTGGTCAGCATGTCCTTGGTCGCAAGATTGAACTACCAGTTTTCCATCCATGTGTTCGACTGGCTCGATGGAAGGAACGGCCGGGGGAGCTCAGCTTTATACCTCCCGATGGGCGGTTTATTCTGGCTGGATATGAAGTGGATCTTCTTCCCATAGATCCTGACCAGGAGGAGCCACCAAGCCATATGGAAAAGCTATTCCTGCCTGCTATTGTCGATATCCGCAAATCACTTGGGTCATCTGGTTCCGAGTTTGAGGTTCGACTGACTTTGAACACAAATTTCCCGGGCCAAAGCTCATCCTCGCGACCTGGAGTTCCCCGAAGCGGATCCGGCACATCAACGCCGTCATTCCTAGGTGGGGGCGGAAGTGGAAGCTCCGGACCAGCACTTGAAGAGGTTGTTGTTAGCGTACCGATCTCAAAGTCCGTCCGCCATATCACGGACATGCAGGCCAGCCGTGGTGACGCTCAATTCACCCCCTCAAGCGGGCTCCTCGAGTGGCGGATCCCCACTGGCAAGGATGCCGGATCATTGACTGGAACAGCCACACTGCGTTGCAGTGTCTCAGGCTATCCATCCGCTGATGATGACTTTGATGACAGCGTTGAGGATGCGGACGAAGACGCCAATGCCAACCTTCTGCAAGGCTACTACGAGGCGCCTACCTCTTACAACGATGCCTCCGCCAGTACATCCAAGAAAACCCGATCCTCGGACCCATCCAAGCGCAAAAAGAAGAAGAAGAAGTCAACAAAGAAGTCCTCCCGCTCCGCTGCTCTACACCCAGAAGACGTGGAAGAAGACCCCGTTGCGGCTACCAGCCCATCCCCAAATCCCTCCATACCTCACACCCCCACACCCCCTCCTCAATCACAACCCCAGTATAACGCCCACCTCCCTGCATTCTTCGCCCCATCATCTACATCCCGTCCCACGCGCAGAACCAAAGCCCAGGTCAATGCAAGCCTGATGCCCAACTCGGCGTCGGTATCCTTCTCCGTGCGGGGCTGGCTTCCCTCTGGTATCAAAGTGGACAGTCTCAACATCGACCAGCGTCGCAGTCGCGGCTTAGGCGAGAGCGTTAAGCCATACAAGGGTGTCAAGTACCTGTGTGTGAGTAATCGCGGCGTGGAACGGCGCTGCTAGAGCTCAATTTACTTGACTTAGTTTCCTTTTTTCCGGTCAGATGAACCGAGGTATTTGTCTGGTTTAGATAGCGCATTCGATAATCACTGCATTTGACAGCATGAATGATGATATGAATGTTGAATCTGTCTATAATTTCCAACCAGGCTTTTGTACAAAAACTACGTACCTTCCCCTGTATTATGGAAGCTCTAAGACTCCAATGCCATGCGACGATGTCTAGATAAACTACCTACATATGTACTCACTCGCCTACAGGGTAATACAAACTAACTATCCGAGGTAACAAAAAGACTTGAATGAATTCCAAAAATACATGGCTCATATACATATTCAAAGCAAAACCATCACTGAAGATAAAAGCAATCAAATCCAAAAAGTACTACGGAGTAGTACTTACCTAGATGGTAAATTATTTTACGACAGAAAGATCCCAAAGTCATATGCTAATCTAAGCCGAAACCCGACTTCTCCAAGACAAGGAGTGATCAGCACCAAAGCAGTAGACCCTCAGCGGGGTATCCAAATTCAGGGGCGAGTGTTCACGTTCACAATTTCGAGGATCGGCGTTCGATGACCTGTAGGACGACGTAGGCAACTATTATAGGTTAGACTATGATTTCCAAAAGCTTTGATAGGTATGATCTGCAGATTGAAATGATTGGAACGGATGTGAAGACGCATTAGAATGTAAAGGGGACGACAAAAAAGGGAAAAGAGGAAAGCATTCATTAAGATTCACGGATTATGAGCTTATCTTTTCTCGATTCCGGGGTATGATGACAAGGTGAAAGGAAATGGTAAAGATAGACATCCTCGAAGGGGAAACAGAATTGAAACAGTACATGGGGTTGGGGTATATAGGATAGGCAGGGATTATGCGTCTTCGTCTGGGGCATATAAGCAGCCACAGACAGGGATTGGTGCAGGGATCTCGGAGCTTAGTTCTCCTCTTCATCTGAAGAAAAGTCTCCAAGACCAAACTACACCCACCCAGACAGATTTGTGCAAGATGTGGAAAATATTCACAGAAATGGTGGGGGAAGAAGTGAAGGAAATTAGAAAGAATCACTTACTGGCAGCAATAGCAGCAGCTCTGCCGGCTCCGGCCTTCGCACTACCTCCACCCAAAGTGAAGATGCAGCGCAGCCAGCCGAGACTCAGCTTGTTGCCGTCACGGTCAAAGTCGGGGTGCAGAGCGCTGGCAGCATTGAACTTGCTGATCTTTCCGGCGTACGGTGGGTACCGGATAGCCAGGAGGGACTCCAGCCAGCTTGGGGTGGAAGTGATGGTACGACGATGCACCCAGACATCAAAGCTGGAGCGACCGCGGTAAGCACCGTAGCCACTCTCGCCGACACCACCGAAGGGCAGGGTTGGGATGTGCAGCGCGGCGTCGTTGCAGGAAACGCCTCCGGAGCGAGTGGAGGACACAACTAAGAGAGCGGGTTAGAATAGCTGTCTTTGCGGGGTATCGGATGCAAAACAGAAAAGAAGAAAGAAACTTACTTTTGTTAACATCAGCCTTGTTACCGAAGGGGTAGAGACCCAGCGGCGTGCTCTGGACACCATTGGCCAGGCTGATAGCCTCGTCGAGGTTCTCCACAGGCAAGATGGGGATGAAGGGACCGAAGCTCTCCTGTGAGCACAGGGAGTCATCCACCGAGTCAACCTGGATAACGGTGGGCTCGATGAACAGCTCCTTCTCATCCATAGTGCCACCCATAAGGATCTGGCCCTTAGTATTATCAAGCATGGACTTGAGACGAGCGAAGGCGGTCTCATTGACGATGCGCGAGTAATCAGGCGAGCCCTTGGCACCCTGGGGGTAGAACTCCTTGTACGCATTCTTGAATTCTTGTACGACCTCCGGAACGAGCGACTTGTCGACCAGCAGGTAGTTCTGCGAGGTGCAGAGCTGGCCGGCATTCAGGAGCTTACCCCAGAGCATGCGGCGGGCGACGAGACGCGGGTCCGCACTCTTGGACACGATGGCGGGGTTCATACCGCCAAGCTCAAGCACGACGGGGGTCAGATTCTGTGCAGCGGCCTTGGCGATGATGCGTCCGACGTTGGCACCGCCTGTGAAGAAGATCTTGTCCCACCGTTCCGCAAGCAGGGCCTGTGTCTCGGGGATACCGCCCTGGATGATTGTGTAGCACGAGGGGTCGAGACTGGCCTCGATGATCTTTTGCATGACGGCGGCGCTGCGGGGGGCATTTTCGCTAGGCTTGATCACCACTGTGTTTCCGGCGGCGATAGCACCGATGGCGGGACCGAGAGTCAACTGGAAGGGGAAGTTGAAGGCACTAGAAGTGGGAAAGAGTTTGTTAGTCTTTGGGGTGGTTCTCATGCGCATCGCGAGGGAAGGGGGAGACGTACCCAATGACCAACACGGTACCCAGAGGATCCTTTCTGATCTTAGGGCTCATGAACTTGAAGGCGAGATCAATATCGGAGGCCTTCTCATCCTTGGCCCATTTGTGCAGGTTGCGTGTTGTGAAGACAATGTCGTTCAGGAGCCATCCGCTCTCTCCAAGGTTGGTCTCGAACCGAGGCTTGTTCAGGTCCTGGGCGCAGGCCTCCATAATATCCTCCTCATTATCTTTGATGCTGGGAAAGTGTTATTAATTGACCAGAAAGACAGAAGAACTCAGTACTTACGCCCAGTACAGCTTCCGCAGCTGGACGAGGCGGAACTCCAGGTCGCGGGTCTTGTGCTCATTAAACGCCTCGCGGACCGTTGAGATGCGTGCGGGAATCTCCTCCAGCGAAGTCGCTCTAAATTCAGGTAGTGCAACCATGATGAAGGTAAATTAAGATAAATTAAGATAAATGGACCAAAAGAGAGAAAGGGAGAAAAAAGTGAGGGAGGGTCCGGGTATATAAGTTGGAAGTTGGATGTGGCCAGTCTCCGATAAGAGGATCTACAACATACGCCATTCCTCAACAATAGCCTAGGCAAATTCTATAGCTTTCTTCATGTCAACCCCTATTTGTTTTCTGAGGCCCACATGCTCCGAGCTCTCGGCTTCTGCTAGTTTAGGTCTTTGCGCCGGTGGTATATATATATATATATTTTTTTTTTCTCTCCCTTTCTCTCTATATTGAAGGATTAAATTCAACTAATATCAACCCTTGATGTGGTTGTATGTATACCAATGATATCTTCAAGATATCCAACCGCGGCTTCACACGAACTACCCCGCTCAATATGATCGGCACAAGCAAACCCTGGGAAGTTCTAGACAAATCAAAAAGAAGTGGGGACAATCTTATTAGCTCGGTTGTGACATAGTTATTCAACATAATAACTAGTTAGTTATAGTCAACTACTTATGTTGTAGGTAACCCTATCTACATAAAAAGACACATAAAAAAGAACTTCGAATCATTGGATTGGGGGATAATTGTCATAAAAACTAAGGATAAGTCGTAATCCATTCAAAATCAATACAGTACGGAGTACTGTATGTACTGGGCATTGTTCCGGTTCACCATAGTATGGCATGCCTCATGCGCCGAGTTTCACGCTCAAAGCAAATAGGGCGCTTGTTAGGGGACTTTTCCCATGACTGGGTTGCTTGCTTGCGTTTTTGATTCGGCGACTTTGATTCTAGCGGAGCTCGTCTGTCTTGGAACTGCGCCCGCTCAAAGTCAATGTACATTACCCGGCCACTGCCCTCATTCCAGATCATGTTCCCGGGGATTGGATCATTGTGGAGCACACCTAATCCGTGAATAGCATGTAGCGAGGTCTCGGCTTGTTGAATTAACCAATTTCGATCAATTTCGTGTCGTTTAGCCAACGTCCTGCCCGCATACCCCATCAACATCAAATGGACAATTTCCGCGATGCCGTCATAAGAGAATGGTTGACGGAGATCTAGGCCACCCAGTAGAACTGGCACGTGCACCCCCTGTATCGGACGGAGGCGGGAATACACGCACTCCTCATGTTGGGCGTGTTCGACAAAGTCGATAGGCGCACCTTTGCCAACGAAAGTATACCCATGAGACAACAGAGTCACTTTAAAAAGGGCTCCGCGTGTGCCATGAATATGCAAGGACTCGCATCCTATATCCAAGTCAGGCCGCGGGTCATGTTGGGAAAGTTGCCGATCCAAAAGACGAATGAGTGTCGCCTGACTGATTGAATGTCGACCAACTCCATGATCCAGCACATTGGGGCATTTCTGATCCAATATCCCTCTCGTGACCAAGCCTAAGAGGCACCGTTGCGTACAATACTGACGGGACTTGCCCTTTGAGTAAGATCCATCTCGTGGAATTGTTGCGGCTGATGATGGCGGCAAGGCTGAAGAATCGGTGAAGCGGGAACCCTGGGGCTGTCGACTCGGGGTGTTTGGGTCGGATCCGTCGGGGGAATCATCAGACTCGGATGAACTCAAAGCTTCCAACGGAGCGCAGGATGCAAAACCTGCAACAGTAGACTTTGATCGTGTCTTGACAGGAGACACGCGACAGTATTTGCTTCTGCTCTTTGGGGATTTGAATACTGAAGAGGGCACATCCAGCTCCGATATTTCGCCCCAAAGGTCGTCATATATCATTTTCCATGTGTCCAGTTTGCTCTCTGCCCAGGTTTGCCACTGGATACCCCGCGGCGACGTTTGCAAAGCACGGAGGGTAAAGGCCAACACCTGGCCGAGTGCTGTCAAGTGCAATCTGTTATCGTCACTTGGGTTACCGGTCCATCCAGTTGTATCACCGACGTCTTCTCTCGGAATCGATAGATAATAGTACACAGTGGAAGGATCCTCGTGTGGAACACGAAGAAATATAAATGCTTCACCGGTACACACATATCCATACTCCATCCCGCCCTTGATCATGTAGGAAAATGCCTGGGTGATAACTGCAGCCACAACGCGTTGACAAGTATCTTCTGGCTTCTCAGATTCCTGATAACGGACCACCTGGTCCAACTCCATTTCCCGAAGCCCCGCCTTTATGTGAGCGAGCGTGAACTTATGTGGCGCTTTGTATTCGACAATGAAGGCCGGAACCGTTTCCTCGGGGCCTTTGTTGTACACACAAAACTGGTCCGCTCGGGGTCGAGACGGCTTTCGCAGCGCAGGCCCTTGGTGTTTCACAACTGGCTGAGCTGGTGGCACAACTGGCTGAGCTGGTGGCACAACTGGCTGAGCTGGTTGCACAACTGGCCGATCTGGTAGCAGTTGATACTCAGGGGACTTCTTCGCCACTCGCCTCGAGCGACGCGGTTGTTCTTGCGCCAAACTTGGTTGTTTTTGCGCCAAACTTGGTTGTTGTTGCGCCAAACTTGGTTGTTCTTGCGCCAAACTTGGTTGTTTTTGCGCCAAACTTGGTTGTTTTTGCGCCAAACTTGGGGATCCCATATCGGCAGCTATGACTGATTCATCCGTCAACGTGTTCGCATGGTTTTCGAACTCCACTTTTCCCTTAAGGCCAAAGACTTCTCGGAGTTGAGGGCTTGCATAGAGTTTCTCGATGACCTCAGCGACACGCGACTCGATGGTAAACCGTTCAAAATAGCCGAGATCGAGCTCTGAACTCAACATCCTTTGTCGCACGTCTTTCCCGTATTGCTCGAGCACAAGCAACGACAAAAAGTGGCGCTGGGTGACAAAATCGATGCCCATGAGCTCCGCCCATATATCTGTCTGCTCCTGTGGGAACCCCATCCACTCCCGGATCTTAGCTGGGCGAAGCTTATTGTCTGCATTTGCCGGGTCGCCTTTAGTTGTCGAGCCTGGGTTTGGCTGTATACCCAAGCCAAGAAATAAGTGAACATGGCAAGCGTCGAGGAACTCTGGAAGGGTGGTTTCTTGAATTCTTTGTTCGGTCTGTTGACTCTGGAGCCTTGCTTCATTTAGTTGTCGTTGAGCCTCGATTTCGCGTTGTCTGGCCTCGGTTTCGCGTTGTCTGGCCTCGGTTTCGCGTTGTCTGGCCTCGGTTTCGTGTTGTCTGGCCTCGGTTTCGCGTCGCTCGGCTTCTGCCAGACGTCGCCGCAACTCAGATACATCATGCTCCATTCTGAACTTATTCAAGGTCAAGATGAGATACTGTGTAAAGCAACCCGTTAATGGGGTGATTTGTGTTGATCGCCCTTTCCAGGAGCCGCAAGCAAACAAAACAAAAACCCCGCTTTCGCTAGCCAATCACATCCCGTAAACTTGCATAGTAAGTCTCAGGTGGTTTGAAATGCTCTTGTGGACGTAAAGACTAGGATCGAGATGACATTTGAGATGGCTTTAAGTATGTCTCTTGGGATAACTTTTGGGATGTCTTTTCAGGTGTTTTTCGGATGGTTTTTCCCCGTGTCAATGTTATAGCCACCTGAGCAGAAATATGTAACCTGTACCAATGAAATGTGCTGACTTTTCCATGTGTAAAGTGAAATTATGTAATCACGTGCTAGTCACGTGATATATAGATATCATATAAGGTTACGGAGTCATCCTGCTGGCTAACTGAACATCATATGCATTACACATTCTCACAGTGGTCAATGCCTCTTGTATGTAGCAACCGTGCGACTTGAGTATGGCTTGTTGAGACAGATGTCTTGATGCCCTGTTTGCCTGGCTTCCACGCCCATTTACAGATTGCGAACATAGCATTATACAGAGCTTTTCTACAGGCCTTTATAAATCCACCAGAATACTTCCGAAATAATCACATATATTCAAGTTAAAGAATCAAGTATGCTGTGATTTCCAAAATGCAAAATAAATCGGCCACCTTACCCTCCAACGAGAGAGCAAGACCGAGAGGGAATCAAATCAAGATCGTATAGAAAAAAGGAAAAAAACGCCACAATCAACAAACACAAGACATCACAAGACATCAAGCACATATATAGAGATAGACAGCCAAGACCATCAGGGTATATCAACATGAGCCGGCACGATAAATCAGTTCTTGAACTGATCCTCGGTCACACCCTTACCCATAGCAGCGGTACTGCTAACACCACCGGAAACCATCTTCAGCAGGTTATCAACGTAGTTAGCACCACTCCATTTCTGGTGGGTGACGACGTCAACGCCCTGCTCCATTTCCGGCTCCTGAACGAGCTCGCCGTAGGCGCGCATGCCGTTCTGCGAGAACGCCTTGGCGAACTGGTGCGAGATAAGCGCGGTAGTGTGCAATCCAGCCAGAGTGATGAACTGCCACGAGTAGCCGAGCTCGCCGAGACGCTTGATGTAGGTCTCCTGCTCGTCGCGGGGCATGGCCTTCTTCCAGTTGAAGGAGGGAGAGAGGTTGTAGGCGAGCCTGGTGGGGTTTGTTAGTAAGGGTTCTAGTATACGGGAGAAACTCAGCGAAGAAGAAGAAAAACTTACTTTTGCTCGGGCCACACGGCGTGAACGCCATCAGCGAATTCCTTGGCCTGCTTGTAGTCGGGCAGCTTGCTCTCCATCCAGATGAGATCGGCGAAGGGAGCGTAGGCGATGGCGCGGTTGACGGCGCACTGGGTGCCGCCCTGGTAGCGGTAGAAGCCCTCGCGGGTACGGGGGGATTCCCAGTTCCAGAAGATGTCGACGCCGGTGAGGCTCTTGGCGATGGCGCGGGATTCGGTGTTGCTCTTGCCCTTGGAGGCAGTGAGGTACTGGTCGACCAGGGCCTTCTTGTTGGCGTTGGAGCCGGCGTTGATAGTGTCGATGACGGCTTCGCTGAAGAGCTTGAGACCGGCCTGGGCGGTCCATTGGTCCTCAATTGCCTGCAGCTGAGCACCGTTCTTGCCGGCCTGCTCGGCAGCCACCATCAGGTCGTTAAGAGGCTGGATGCTTGAGTTTGTGGAGCCGACGATGAAGGCGTGATCGCGGTGGTCGATGGTCGATGTGATGAGGGTGGCGGCCTCGGAGTCGGTACGGGCGATGGCCAGGAGGTCAGAGCCCATGATATCGGCCTGGGCGCGGATAGCAACTAGACGGTTGATGTGCTCGCTGATGGGGACGAGGACCTTGCCGGCCATGTGGCCGCACTTCTTTGTGCCGGGGGCCTGATCTTCGATGTGGATACCGGCGGCACCACGCTCGACGAACAGCTTGGTCAGCTTCATGACAGCGGTCAGACCGCCGTGTCCGGTGTCGGCATCGGCGATAATGGGTCGCAGGTAGTCGACGTTGGCGACGTTTCCACGCTGGCCGGCAGGGGTAGTAACGCGCTCCTCGCGCTGTTTACGGTCATGGAAGAGCTGTGCCATGAACAGCTGGTTCACCTTGCGAGGCACGGTGTCCTGTGGAGTACTTGTAAGTATGCGCCAACTTTTGATATCACCAGTATATTCAACCTACCATGGGGTAATCGGCCAGATCGGGAGAGGGCTCATCGGTGGACGAAGCAGTAGACGAACTCTGCCATCCAGAGACGTAGATAGTATCGAGGAACTTGCACATTTGAGTGATCATGGTAGGCTCAAGACATCCGTAGGTGTAGCTGGCCTGCTTGTTCTGTTCGTGAAGTGTATAGTTAGTATCTATAGAATCGTGAAGGGTCCACATTTCCCAACTCAACTTACCTGGAAGTTTGATTCGACAATACCCCAGAGCTTCTTTGCTTGCACATTGGACGGGTAATCGATCTTCAGGTTACCACGCTTGGCCACAATCTGCTCGGCCGTGAAAGGTCGCTTGGTGTAGCGCCACCGAGAGTCCTTCCACCAGTTTTGAACGGCCTGAACCTCCGCCGCAAACTGGCGGTCCTCATCCTCGTGTAGACCCATGACTTTTTGGTATAATACAGAAAAAAGGTACAAATATAGTTAGATAATATATGCAGGCGCGGAAGTGTCACGTCTGTTCCAATGATAGTCCAAATATAGACTGGAAGAAATGTAGAAAGGAATATCGAAGTAAGAAGGGAAATCGAAGCTATAATAAAAAAGAAGAAGCGATCACAAGCCAGAAAAACCCGGGGTACTTATTAAACATTCGAATGCGTCACAGTCGGTAAACGCTCGGCTCACCGGGACTCAGGCAAATACTTCCTAAATTCCTACTTGCCTAGGCACACTCTTTCTCAGCTTTCACGGGCAAAGCGCTCCGAAAGGCGGAAGGCGGGTACAACTGGGCTCGGAAGAGAGGATCCAGGCTTTGATGATCCTCGGTCTAATGGGACAACCCTTTGCCACTGCTGACTGGACCAAATCTTCTGGTGTGTGTCACGACAATCGGCATCTCACTAGAATGTAGAGAGCAATGCATTCTATGTGCTTTTGTATCATCTTTTCCTCCTTGATTGTTCAAGTTGGTGTGATATTGTTTAATGTTCGATGTTCAAATGTTCAAAGGTTCAACCCGGATGACGTCGAAGACACATGCCATTACCGTGACAATACGAGATACATTGTAAGGTAATTTTCACGTGCATGAACTACATATTCGGAGCATCTTCATCACTTGGGAATAGTCTCAAATAGACTAAAACCTCTCCGTAACACTCAGCTATACATGCTACAGCTTGGCCAATTAGAAAAAATCACCGCCATTCGGAGAGAAACACTGTTCAGAGAACAACATTTGAAGGTCTGTCTGAGTCACCCTTGCCGTCTTGTCATCCCCCGGTATTCGACGGGTCTCCACCGGGCAATCCTCCAGACGTTTACCTACATGTATGTATGGGCATGTATGTATGTATCCATGGATACTCCGTACCACAATCTAATGTATTCGGCAATTTCTCGGTGTTCATATCTTCGATTCCCAAACTATCTATCTATGGATGCTACCTAGGTATACCCATAGACGTAGATCCAATTAGTATACTGGAAGCAAGAAGTTATACAATACCATCCTCACGGTAATCCTTCACTATATTGTACAATATTTCATCCATGCACCCGGATATATCTCCGCGACCTAACATTTACACGAATTTAGGCCGGGAAACATGATACTCCTAGATTACCTGCACATGCATCTATCCAATCGTAGGAGATCCACCATGTTGATCGAAGGAAAAATGACTCAAAACCGCCCTACGAGTTGGACCTCGGCACAACTGAGCTCTGCCAAACTAACCGCATACAGCGCCGATAAGACTTGTAGATCAGGAACTATACAAATGAAACTAGGGTCTGGAACAAGAACATGAAACAGGGTATCGTATCTTTGGATCCCTGTAAGAGATTTAAAGAGAACATCCCTAGTCTTCTGTACCGTACTTGCATTTATAACCCGAGTGTATCGCGTGCCTCTCCCATGGATGAATATTAGATATCAGATAACCTTGAATATGCTTAACGAGACAACGAGACAACCGACGACACTATCCACACACCGATACAGAAATTTGAACGAATCAAATAAATACTAAATGACCACTCAGAAACAAATACATACACCCATACCATAATTCCTTCAGCCCCAGAGGCCCACGAGAACTACCTCGGGAAAACAAGGGATCCCCAGCTCCGCACCCGTTTATTATCGATCTCCTGTATGCGGAGAGCCCTATAATGACGCCTTCGGGAACTCTGGGGCGCGGTCTTTTTTCGGTCGGGGATCCGTTTCTCTGCCGAGGTATCCATCGGCGTAGTTTCGCTTTGGTTCGGGTTGTGGTTCTGGGGTATACTCCGGGTCTCCATTTGCCATAAGTATATAATAGATCGTAGCATGCACGAAACATACATCTGCTGGCACATACCATACGGTGAAGCGAAGATATAAATTAACGTCCATTCTTTTTTATTTTATTGAGCTTCTCATAGCAAAATCAAAGACTGAAAGACAAGTCGTAACCGAAAACCAGCGCTAGACAGTAAACACTGCCTGATGATGTCCTGATCCAATATCTTGCTCACTTCTACCTGAATTTTTCTATTCTCATTTTGTTTGCTCATGCTCACACAACCTGTGCAACAATTTTGACCGTGACAGCAACACAAAAATTCGAAATTCAATCAATATGCCTGAGCAACAACTGCCTTATGGTACGTCTCGTACGGGGTGATAGTTCCCAACGAGCGTCTCATGTGGGCATTGAGAATCTCCAGTCCGTAGACATAACTGGCATTCACCCAGCCGAATCTGTAATCGAATTAGTACCCAATGTATCCACAAAAGGGGCAAAAAGGAACAAGAACATACCCTTCACGCGGAGCTCCCTTGAAGTCCGTGCCTTGATTGCCATACTCGGCATCGACCCGGTGCGGATCAATAGGACGAGTGACATCATACTTCTCCACGACAACGCCGTTGAAGTCAACAAACGCCTTGGTGATCATGTAAACCCACTTGTACGCCAGCCGCTCCGCCTCCTCCTGGTATCCGTAGCGGAGGAAGGCTGTCCAGGCAAGCATCTGCTGCGGCGCCCAGCCGTATGGGTAATCCCACTGTCGGTTAGGGCGCTCCAAGCCCACTGCACCGCGCGACTCCTCAGTGCCAGAGACCAAGCCGCCGAACGCCTCGAAGCGGGGCAGGGCCCTTTCGACCATTATAGCTGCTTGCGCAGGAGACGCGAGACCAGCCCACATTGCCCAGAAGGTAGTGGCGGTTTCGTATTCCGTGCGCTCCTTCTTGGCTGTGTCGTAGTCGAAGTACATGCCCTTCTCGGGGTTCCAGAGGAGCTGGTCCATGCGCTGCTTGCGCTTGCGCGCACGTCGGTCCCAGACTGCAGAGGACTCCGTTTCGATGTCCTTGGTTTGGGGGGTGCGGAACTCTGCCGGGATGGGGAGTTTATCGTTGAAGTGTACGCGGATGATCCGTGCGATGTCCACTTCGTATTTGTACAGCAGGGAGTTGAGATCGACTGTGGCGAGGTTTCCACATACGCCCTCCAAGCGGTAGCTGGTGTCGTGGCCGGACTCGCGGACGGCTCGGTCGTGCATGAAGTACTCGTCGAGTTTGGGCTCGAGAATAGTCCGAGAGTTGTATGCCTTCACGAATTCATCAAAGGTCATTCCATGCTTCTGGGCGTATGGGCCGAGGATGTGCACGAAGTGAGAGGGCTCGGTCTCTGGGGGTACGCCCCAACCTTCGGGACGATACCTCGACAGACCTGACTCTGGGTCGAGGCGAGGCGCGGTAACCCAGACGCTGTTATACTCCTTGATGGCAGCGAGGACAGCATTGCGCAAGAACTCCTTTGAATCGGGCTCGGTTTTAATTCTTTCGTAGACACGCAGTGCCATGTCGGTGAGGAAGGGCGGTTGCGAGCGAGTAAGGTAGTAAGATCGGTTTGCGTTGAGAATCTTGCCGTAGTGCTTGATCTCGAAACAGAAATTGATTACCATGCCCTTAGCGAGGTCGACGCGGTCGCTGACAAGCAATCCCAAGGACTCCATGTAGCTATCCCAACCGTACAGCTCGTTGAACCGGCCGCCCGGCACTACGAACGGCACACCGACCAGATCAGTCTCCCCGGTCGATTCGTTGAGCTTCTTTTCCATAGCCAGTGCAAGGAGGCCAGGTTTGTCGTTAAGTTCCATCACATAATCGGGCGTGATGACAGCCGGTAGCATCTGCACATCAAGACGCAGCTCGGGGTGATCTTTCGCAATCTTTTCATAGTATTCGAACTGTGTTGGAGCACCCGGCGGGATATAGATCCGAGGTCGTGGATCCGCAGTCCAATCTTTGGGGTCTCGACCTGCCACTTCAATGTTGGAGCCATCGATACGTCTTGTGAGGGCCTTCCAAAAGGAGTTCTTGATGAGACGAGATAACCGCGCTACTGGATTTTCGCTCAGCCGTGCTTCATCAAGGATAATGTGCTTGCGACCGTAGTCTTTGGCAATTGTAAGCTCTTGGAGGAGGTTGGATAGCATGTATGTGCCCCGCACATCAACTCGCTTATGTCCAGATGATGCTGCAGTCCCGACCGACATCACCTACAACGATTAGCAGTCGTCCTCGAGTGTTAGACACCATTAAGCATACCTTAGGTCCCAAGTCCTCGATGGTGATCTGCATATTCTGGTCTGTGTCTTCCTGCTTCAAGAGAGCCGCAAGTGTCTCGTCCACCTCGATAAGGAACTTCCGAGGTTGTCCTGATGCCTCATCTGTCCACTGCTGTCAGCTCTTGCACTAACCGCATATCCGACATATTTATAACAAGCATACCGTGACTACCGCGTCGAGAGGGTAGGGTTCCAAAGAATTGATTGATGTCTTCGCGGCTGTAGTCGTTCAAACCCTGTACCCCGTCAAAGATAAGCTTGATGTACCTTCTACCGCGGGGTACCGGTCAGGTGTTATGGCTGCTTACCACCGAGAATGCACGTCTTCTCGCCTTGAACTTATTGATATTATCCTCCTTGCCATAGTAGACATCTGGATTTGAGAAAGGATCAGTGGAGCTGGAACCAGACCGGGTACGCCCATCTGGCGAGCTCATGTTCTGTGTGGCGGAAGATGAATAGAGGGCACAATTTGAAATTCAAATGTGCGTTACGCAAGGATGCGTCCACACCGACTATTCCCGGTAGTCCAGAAACTTAAAGCAGCAAGTACAGGCGCTCCAATGGGCCTGATATAGTATGATGACCTAGGCAATTGTGCTCCAATGGTACGATCTGACTAGAAAAGTCAGGGGATCCTTGTCTGGCGATAAAGACAGTCTCAAACTCAAGGGATGTGTTGAAGCTGTAAAATGGATGAGAGATGATAGTGATAGAGAAACTTGATACCAAAATATATGTTATGAACCTGGCAGAGAGGTGGAAAGGGAATGACGGCATTCACATTGATGATGTCGCCGCTCCACTTATGTTGCCGCTCCAGAGCTGATAAGCCTTTCGATAACAACTTTGGAAACAATTCGAAGGCGAGGCCCGGAGATGCGATGTATAAAAAGCAAATATAATCACTGCCAATCTTTGCTAAAAGCAGTGACTCAAAATCGAGACTATTGTGGCTTGGACGAATATGGTAACCAGCCTTTCATTGGAATGTTAGGGATTCTGTTCCGAATCTCAGTGCGGAGTATACGCTTAAATTCTCATCTAACAAAAGAACATCAAGAATGCTGGTGCTAACACAGCTATTTACAAACTATATCAAAAGCAGCGTTCGTACAATTCCTCACAACTTGGCAGAGACAGCGCTTCCGCCGTCGAGCGTGATAGTGGCGCCGTTCACAAATGCACCCGCACGGCTACTCAAGAACAAGCAGGACCCGGCCACGTCCTGCGGGGTTCCAATGCGACCCAGAGGCACACCAGCCCTGATAGTGTCACCGAATGACTCCAAGGTAGCGGCCATCATCTTACTTTCGAAAGGACCACAGGCCAAGGTATTAGAGCTGCAAACCGAATCAGTCCTCTATACACAAACACAAAGAGAAGCAAAACAGAGCAGATGTACTTACGTAACGTTTCGCTTGCCCAGGTGGTTGGCGAGCACCCGGCTCAAGTGGTGCAGACCGGCCTTGCTGGAACTGTATGCGAATGTCTCGAGCGAGGGAACACGGAGTCCATCAATGCTGCCAATATTGATAATGCGAGAAGGGTCCTCCGGTGTAGCCGCCTTCTCCAGGAGCGGTGTAACGAGCTGGGTCAGATCGAAGACACGGTGGAGGTTGAGGGTGAGGACTCGCGTGAAGGCCTCGGAGGGGTATTCATCGTAGGGGGCGCCCCAGTTCGAGCCGGAGTTGTTGACGAGGACGTGGAGCTCTAGAAGAAAGAGACATGTTGTTAGAAATGATATAATTGTCCATTGGATGTGGTATCTTACTGCCTTCACGCTTGCCCAGCTCCTCGGCCAGCTTCTTCACGTCCTCGAGCTTATAGAAATTGGCCGGAATGGCGTGGGCTTTGCCCTTGCCTAGGGCATTGAGCTCCTTGACTGCTTGTTCGCATGCCTTTGCATCACGGGATGAGATGTAGACAGTGGCACCGTTTGTTACATAGCCCTCTGAGATCATGCGACCGATGCCTTTGGCTCCACCGGTGACTAGCACCACTTTGCCCTGCGGGCGCGTTAGAATGGTCGGAAAGGTAGAGTACGTAGAGATCTAACCTTGACGTTGAAAAGACTTGTGGAATCCATTGTAAAATTGTGATTTAGACTTAATACACCAAAAGAATTAAAGGCAGGAGGTTACTTTTGTTACATCTCTCCCTCGTAGCTCCCCCCCGTTACACCCCATACCCGAGGCCGAGATGACTTGATGAACCAGCCGAGGCACGCGGATCTGGAATATCTTTGGACCGATAATTAGACACTAGTCCTATTTGGGGTTCAACTTAGGGCAACATCGTCAGGGTTTCGCGGGGTCTCTTCTCGAGGTGTTTAGGCTATTTTCGTTCATAGCATATACCCCCATTACAATAGACTTGTTTGTTTTATTTTCGCTTCGTTATTTAACAATGGATGACCTTCTATCAAAACACCGCAAAGAGCAAAAAGATCTCCAAGGGCGGATCACGCAAAAGAAAAAGTCCGCCACCAAGAAAACTCGCAAAGGAATCAACGATGAATGCGAGCGAATGCAGCGCGATCTGTCCGAGAAACAACACGCCGAGATCGCACAATTAAATGGAGACCCGACTGAAGATCTCGAAAACCTCAGTCTGGAAGATGATCAACCAGCAGATGACGAAGACTCGAAAGAAGATAAACCCACCGAGGAGCCACAAGAAGCAGAACCAACAGCTGAACCCACCCCAGAGCCTTCCTCAGCATCCAACTCAAGGAAGCCAAATCGCCAAAAAGCCCGTCTCGCGCGGCGTGCAGCTGAGCAAGCCGCGCAGTCAGCCGCCGCAGCAGAAGAGGCCGCCACCCAAACAAACTACAGAGGCAATGAACAGGAGGCCATGGACGCTGTATTCAAGAAGCTGGGTCTGAAGGAAATAGAAGTGACTCCGGATGGACACTGCCTCTACTCAGCGGTCGCCAAACAACTTGACGAGTCCGGACTTGGCTTGCGGCCGGACCCAAGCCGAATCGTCCTCCAGCCCTCGACACAGTCACGGATCGACACAGTCGCCTCTCCACAACACGACGGCTACCGAGCTGTTCGGGCTGTGACAGCGGATTTCATTATGGAACATAAAGGGGACTTCGAGGCGTTCATGGAAGAGCCCCTAGAGTCATACACTCGGAAGATCAAATTGACTGCCGAGTGGGGAGGGCAGTTGGAGCTGCAGGCGATTGCTCGAGCATACGGTGTGGAGATCAACGTTGTACAGAAGGATGGGCGGATGGAGAAGATCGAGTCCGGTGATAGCGACAGCTTCGATGAGGAGGAGAAGCGCAAGCGCGTTATCTGGCTCGCTTACTACCGTCACACCTACGGACTCGGCGAACACTACAATGCCCTTGTGAAGAAGTCCTAAGCTACTCAGATCTACGGAATCTCATTTCTGCCTTGGCTATTTCAGTAGAGGCCTGACTGTGCCATTGCAGATCTATTTTTGTCTTGGGGGTTTCGGCAGATCTAGTTACGACGACGCCAGATCGAGACTCGGTCGTGGATCACCCCGTTCTCACCCTGGCCTACCTCATGCGTGCGCTCTGGCTTCCAGTACGCCACTCTTTCCAGGCCGTCTTTGCTCGGTGTCCGTAGAGGTTCGTGCTTGACGACGCCTTTATCGTCGTAGGGGACTTGTTCTCCCGGGTGACTCAGGTGTGCCACGTACGCTTCCGATGGAGAGGCGTACGGGGGCCCTGGGGCTTGGGGATCCTTGTGGCGGGGGAACTCGAGGCAGATCAAATTGCCTGTTGGCGAAGGGGCTAGGAGCTGGGTCTGTCGGAGCGCCCATTTGGGTCGCATTGACGGCTCTAGAGCACAAAAGAACTGCATGATAGTTAGCGCGAGAACAGTGAACATAGCAACATGAGATATAGACAAAAGCAGATACAATATATTTGTTATCAAATCCCGTGACTGTATCCCCGCATTGCGATGAATCTCACAACATGGATAGACACACAAGCAGCAATAAAGGGACAAAAAGGAATCCATACCGTGTAATCATAAATAATATCAAATCCATTCAAGGGGACACCAATCTCCTTCAACCAAGCATCATCGAAGAAGTCACCCTGGATCCAAGTGACCTTTCCCGTGCCGATAGTTTGATCCCGGACGCGATACCAACTGGCATTATCACTCTCCTCCTTCTTGCAAGCATCAACCGCCGCAGCGCTATACTCGAGACCATAAGCATCGTAGCCAAAGCTTGCCAGCAAGAGGACATCGACACCTCTCCCACAGCCAGGGACGAGAGCCTTCCGCCTATACGACTGGCCCTGTGCATCGGTAACAAGAGGCGCGCCGATTGTCGGGCGCTGCTTAATGAGGGTGTCTTCCAGGGCGGGATTGGGGAATCCCCGATCCCAGGGCAGATTGTCACCCTTGTCCCAGAGGGAAGCCCATCCCTCGACGTATTTGTCGCCCTTGTATTGGGAAAGGTGGGCCTGCACCTCTTTTGGGTTGATGTTGGTTTGCATTGGGATGGTTATGTTGGTTATTGATCTTTGATGTGGTCTTCACGGGGTGATGTTCTTCCTAGGTGTTGAGAGGGATGCGGAGAAGTTCACCGTCTTTATGCCATGTTGACCTCGGGGATCCATTGCCCAGTCTACTAGGCTTATTAATCACCTCCTTGCTGCTCTGGGGCCCTCTTGAGGTCCACCTGAGTTGGAGAGAATGATCCGGTGGCGTATAAACGGGAATGTTTCTGGATTATTCGAGTTCCACTCTCTGTTCTCGGTGACAGTTCTGTCATATAATCATGTTCAGTCTGCCGTCACCTACCACAACACCGGGATTTGTCCTATAGTATTAATCGAGGCAGACCTACCACCTACCTACCATAGGTGTATGCGGTATGCAGATGGTAGGACAATATTTGGTAGATGGACCTGGTAAGTGAACTGACGATAATAGTAAGACTGGGGTATATTTATTGACGACATCCGGGGAAAGCAGGGGTAATAAGCGAAAGCCAAGAGAAGGCTATTACGACTGTTAAATACTTTCTGATGCCATCGGAATGTTTCATATTTTCATATTTTGTTTCTATGATAGATTTTGTTTTATCATAGAACACATGTGCATCTAGACCACTGCAAGTCTCTAATCTGTCTCGGGATGGAGTCGCCTTCAGGATTTGCCGACGGAAGACCGGCACACTCACACTCAACGATGACTGGCTCTATAAGCCCGCTTGTATCTTAATGGGATAGAGAATATGCACTAGCGTTGGTATGTCGGATAATAATCCAGCACTGGTACCCTACTTAGTTCCCCTCAAGTGCAAGAGATAATATTATTAGCTACACTCGGTCGCTGTCGGTGGTTGTCGGTCAAATCTCCAAATGCATTCTGAATTTTTTTCCTTCTCTCACTTTTTATTATTTTTCTGAGGCATATCCAATACATTCAAACCTCGTAACTACATTCTTGCTGATCCTAATAGGCATATCAGTGGGATAGATCGACGCTCTTTGCAAGGAAGGTGCCCGAGTGGTTATCTGCAGGGTCCAGGGCTGTTTACTGTTGAACCCCAACTTGACTTCACTCTTGTACAAAGTACAGCTTTATGCGACTTATTCTTTTGGATTCAGATTTATTTTATGTTCAATTGGCAAAAGTCGCCTTTTTCCCCCATCACATACATCCAATATGCACGGGCAGTCTGAGGCAGAAGGCATCGCATCCTCGGACAGCAGAGAACATCCAACGATCATAGCCGAGTACGTTGAGACAAAGTCCGAGGTTAATAATGATACCCACTCCCTATCGGGTGCCTCCAGCAATACTGCCGATGAAGAACATGACCCAGAGGATCCTCCTCCACGCCTAGAACGCCAGCTGACGGAGGTTGGTCCTCCCGTCAAGGTCGCCCGACTCAAGCGCAGAGGCTTGTTCGGCCAGTTGGCATTGGTGGCAGAGGTTGAAAATCCGAAGACATACACTCGCCGAATGAAATGGTTCATCACATTTGTCGTCGCTCTTGCCGGAGCCACAGCACCAATGGGCAGCGCGATCTTTCTCCGTGAGTCTTCAATCACAAATAGGGTATTCCTCGGATCATCTCTAATCAGTCTTCTATTAGCTTCATTATCACAAGTAACCAAGGAGTTGAATACGACAACCACCATCACTAATCTGTCGATTGCGTTGTACATGCTGGCCATGTCGATATTCCCATTGTGGTGGTCATCATTCAGCGAGCGACTTGGCCGACGGACCATCTACCTGGCTTCTTTTGCTCTCTTTGTGGTATTTAACTGTCTTTGCGCCATCTCGAATTCTATCGGAATGCTGGTTGTTATGCGAATGTTGAGTGGTGGCGCCTCAGCTTCTGTCCAGGCGGTTGGTGCTGGCACCATCGCCGATCTCTGGGAACCTAGGGAGCGAGGACGGGCCATGGGTATCTTCTATCTAGGTCCGTTGTGTGGACCCTTGTTTGCGCCCATTGTCGGCGGTCTTCTAGCTCAGCGCTGGGGATGGCGGAGCACCATGTGGTTCCTCTCGGCATTTGGTGCTCTCACTCTCATCTTTATCTTGTTCGCCCTTCCCGAGACGTTGGCTGTGCAAAAGCCCGTGTTGGCTGAACTGGAAGACGACGAGAATCCAGCTATCAACCGCCCGCTGAGTCGAGTTTCGTCGCAGCAGGTTGTTCGGTCCACCGCAAGGTGGCTCAAGACAATGAAGATGGTCTTCATTGATCCACTCAAAATCATTCTCTACCTCCGGTTCCTCCCCGTCCTTCTCAGTGTGTACTATGCCAGTGTCGCCTTCGGTTCTCTGTATGTCCTCAATATCAGCGTTGAGCATACCTTTGCACGGGAACCATACAACTTCTCCACCATCATCGTTGGTTTGCTGTACATTCCAAACTCACTCGGCTACATGGTGACTAGTATCTTTGGGGGCAAATGGATGGACAGTATCATGCAACGGGAGGCGAGAAAGGCAAATCGATATGACGAGAAAGGCAGACTGGTACTACGACCAGAAGACCGAATGCGTGAGAATGCATGGCTTGGTGCTTTTATGTACCCAGCAGCCCTGATTTGGTATGGTTGGGCGGCGGAGAAGGGAGTCTTCTGGCTTGTCCCGGTATGTAAACTCTCAATATAGTCCCCATGATACATTAGTAGCACTCGCTAACTCCGACAGATGATTGCCAACTTCTTCTTTGGTATGGGCTCCATGCTCATTTTCAGTATGGTAACCACCATGCTCACCGAATTCATGCCGAAAAAGTCCTCGGAGGGTGTAGCTCTCAACAACTTCATGCGAAACATCTTCTCCTGCGTCGGTTCCGTCGTCACTGCCCCGATCATCAGCGGTATCGGCAATGGGTGGCTCTTCACCATCCTCGGCCTTGTCAGTTTTGCGAGCAGCTCCGTCATCTTCTTGATGAGAGTCAACGGCCCCAAGTGGAGAAAGACTATGGATGCACACATGCGGGCATGAGTTGGTTTTGTTCTGCATTACGACGTTGCATTTTATCTCCGGCGTTCGAGCTTATTTTTATATTAATTTTTTGGGGGTTGGCAAGGGCCTGGCATAAACACAATTAGTGTCGGTAACAACCTTTCTCTGTTTTGGACATACGTCTCACCAAAATAATATATCCTTACCCTACTCTCTCCTGGACGATGTAAGGCTTGAATAATCTGATTTATTTGTCAAGATGATATTAGAGACGTGTTTTTGTTCTACAGGTCTTTGCAGATGTATACGAAGGTGGTAAGAAGCACTTTCCTCTTGAACCACCTCACGGTGGACAGAACAACCACTTCAGCCACCGTCGGGCTGTCTAGACGAACTACATGTAACACCTTTTATAGTGTCCGAGGAGCGTTTATACCAGCATCTTAACATCGCGTTCGGTTCATCCCGCATCGCCAATTCTACAAGTAGAAAATACTCACCTAGACGGGCTCCATCAAATATATGTCCTACCAGTATCTACAATACCTGTGTCATCTCTTAGTCTGCGCAGTCAAGCGTGCGACTCAATGTATCAGTTATCTATATCAGACTAGAGTTTCAAGAAAAGGTATTGACAGGTCTCATATGCGAATTCCACTTACAGACGGGGGGTATTAACCAATATCGATCTGTACTTTTGTACTGGCTTCTATCTCATGGGACCCCTCACCTCGGATTTTGAGAATCACGGTTCTCCTAGGATCACTCAATCCGCGTCCCGGTAATTGCATATGCCAAGCTAGTACGCATATAGTCTCCCGTATTTGTGTTATCGTGCATATTATCGAGGCCTAAATACGCCGTACCAAGTATTGGTCTGTCAATTATGGTATACTCCAATCGAGAAAGCAGGTTCCTGAATCACTAGGAGCAATTGACTACGCATCATCAAACTGGCTATGTTACTCTTTACCTACATAGGCACATTTCAATCTCTACTCCGTTCCCAGTATAGAAAAAGATATAGATCTGAGTAATACTGCGCGTATTAACTCACCTGCATGAAAAAAGTGAGGCAGCCAATCAGAGTTCTATCACGCCATGTTCTTGACTAGCCAGCACTTCTAGCGAACATTCGATGCATCCGTGAGGGGGAGGGGAGATCGCCGGCGGGATAACGGAGTAGAGGGGGTATTTGCTGGAGTTACCAGGGTCTACAACGTATGTATGGGGCACTTTTTCGAGCGATATCGCGAATACGTTTTCATTGCCAAAAGAACCAAGCCCTCCACTGCCAGTAGTTTTTTCTTATCCTCGCACGGGTTATTCTTTAAGGTCCGATGCCGGGAACACCCCTACCAAGCTATACTTCAAACGACCTATCCATTCGCTAGTTGTAATCTCAAATATAAGACATCGAATGAAAGTCTACTCCGTATTAACCTTCAGACGTCTCCTCTCCGATCGGCATACCCCTTTCAAGTGCATTGGTGACAAAGGAACAGCTTGGTAGAAAAAGAAAAAGAGCGATGTTTATGCCCCATCTACCCCGTATAGAGTCCAAGAGTCTAGGAGTCCAACGTATGCAAACAAGACCCAAGAACCCAAGAACCCTGGCCCAATTCTGAGAATAGAAACAAATCTACCAATCATATTCATATTTACAAATGCGATGGGTTCACCTCGAGAGGACTGCTATCTGCTAACCACCCCAACACGGCATTGATGCTCGGCCCGCTGCATGGAGTTGGGTACATAGATGACCGTATCTGGCGATTTGGCTGACGACTTGCATCAGGAAGTACAACATATCGGGGAATAACACGAAAAGTCAGCGCCGAGATGATCCGCTAGAAAAGCGAAAAGTGGCCTAAACATGCATGCAGCTCTTTTTAGACTCGACTGTTGGCTTCTGTACCTATCTATACCCTTAGGTACATTAGGTCGAACTGAATACATATGCCATTTTGAAAGAAGAGGATCCCAGTGACGAAGCTGCTGCTGTAAGACGACACATCGACCAGATAGCCGTGGGGTCTTGTTAGTGTACTTCGCGGGCCAAGTTGAATGCAGGAATTGGCGGACGTGTTGATTTCGGAGTGGCTGGTATTGACGCGAAGATCAATGTACGGAGTAGTCATAGGTGGAATGGAAATATGAAAATCTCGAATATAGCAGAAACGAGGGAGAATTTGATGTCCAAGTCCAATGCGCAATATCACCTGACCCCCCAAGAACCTCCGGATTCCGCCATTTCCCTCTTACTTTTTCTTTTACAAAGTACATTTGATGCAGTCCACGATGTTTAACTGCATATTACATCACCATTTCAACTGCTGGCTCCCTTACAGATGAGTGTCACAGAATAATGTTCTCGGACAATACTCTGAAGTGTCGGTGTCGTGTCGGTGTCCAAAGTGGAGATTCGACTATCCACGACTCCATCAAGCTCCATACCAACATCATTCCCAACCACCCCGTTTCGCCTTTCCAGTTTGATTCTATGAATAATGCAGAAATTGGCTAGAAGTTCCAATATTTGCCTCCCAGTATCGGATCCCTTTTGAGGTTAATCGTCCTGGTCTCCCCACCGGTGTACTTTGTACGCCTGCATCCTATTTGCCGCCGTTACCGGGGCACGTTGGGCAGAAATGGGTCTGCATCACCTCTGCGTCGCCCATCGATTTTCCTACTGAAACATTGCCTTCGTGGCTTTGTGTACTGTACACCTGCGAAGTTCCCTCGGCCCAATTCATTTCTATTCTCATCTCAATATGTGTGTCTGTGTGTAGTATCCAGGCCCAAAAACAAACCAAAACAAAGAAAGCAAAAAAAAAAAAAACCAAGTCAATCCAATTCAATTCAATTCATTCGGTGGCATCCACCCCACTTCAACAGACCCAGTTTCTCCATACTCCTGCAGCACTACCTTTCCTATCTTGACCGATGTGTCCCCTGATCCCCAATCCCATCTCCCCATTTACTACTTGGTGCTGCAGCTCTTCCTGCGGGTGGGGATTCTGCTGCTCTCACCCGGCCCTAACCAAGCACCGGACCTCACTAAACCATTATGTCGGCCCTGGAGATGGAGACCCGACGACCGACGTGGCCCAATGACAATTGGCTCCATCGGGCAGTTCATTGGTGACGTTCAGGGCCCAAGGACCGTAATGCACTTTGTTGTCGTCCCATCCGACCGCATAGGAGACGAACTATTATACGCTGCCTCACCATGACTGTCCAATGCGACCTCTGTGTCACCAGAGAAACAAGCATATCCTTCCTTTCCCTTTTAGTACTCTAATACATGAGGTACCCTACCCAGTTTCACACTCCTCAATTGTCCATATTTTGTATCTTTTGTTCCCCGATTTCCCCTGCCGCCCCATACTTTTCCGTGTATCGAGCCCGACAAGCCGGCTTGTCAATTTCCCATTGTCCCGGTTCTCGTCACATCACGCGCCAGTCAGCCTCGCCCAGGCTTTCGATATATGATACGTCATTGACCAGGGATCATGGCCCCTAAGAATAAGAAGAAGAACAAGAACAATAAAAACAATAACAATCGCCCTCCCGTCGGTTCTGCACCACCCCCTGAACCCGAGAACAAAGACCTCGTCGACTCTGCCCCGGACCCGGCGGCAGCCGCTGTTGAGGATGTCTTACAAGTATGCCGATCTCCCTCAGTACTCATATGCATCGGTCCAACGTCAATATTCGACCTTTGACTATGAGACTAAATCTTTCCAATTTTACCCTGTCACCTATTCAACGACCGATCTGACCGAGGGCCAAAACCAGGACAACAAGGAGCCCACCGCCGAACCGGAGAAGGACCCTGCCTCTGAAGACCCCCCTGCCGCTGAGCCAAGTGGCGATGACAGCCCACCCGCTGAACCTACAGGTAAGTACATGTTTCTATAGATGATGATCTATACTCTGCTGTTTGTACTTTATATTAACATATAATGTTCAGATTCCGCAGAGGCTGCACCACCAGCCGAGTCTCCACCCGACGAGGCTGCCCCAGAAGCTAAAGAAGATAGCAAGGATGAGCCAGCGCCAGATGCAGAGAATCCCGACGATGCTTCCAAGGAGGCTGCCGTAGAAGACGGTAAATCTGCAGAGGATCCAAAGCCTGACGATGGTGCAGCACCTGAAGGCGAAGCAAAGCCCGAAGAGGAAGCAAAGTCTGAAGAGGAAGCCAAACCTGAAGAGGAAGCCAAGCCTGAAGAAGAAGCCAAGCCCGAAGGAGATCCAAAGCCCGAAGACGACCCAAAGCCTGAAGATGAATCTAAACCTGAAGGCGGTGCAGCGCCCGATGACAGTGCGAAGCCTGAAGAGGAATCAAAGCCTGAAGAAGATGCAAAACCCGAAGATGCAAAACCCGAAGATGCAAAACCCGAAGATGCAAAACCCGAAGATGCAAAACCTGAAGGTGGAGAAGATGCTCCAGCAGGTGAAGACACGAAAAAAGAAGGCGACGGCAACAATGGTCAGTATCCAAACTTACATGAGTTCTTACGAAGCTGACAGTACGTAGATGAAGGTTTCCCGGATTTTGACATAGATGTAGATCCCGAGATTTTAGCGGCCGAGAAAGAGGCTGCTGCTAAAGCGGCCGCCGAAGACGCCCTAGAGGAAGAAGCCCCAAAGGCCGATGAATCACCTGCTCCAGAGGAACCAGCAGCACCCGAGCCACCCGCGGAGGAACCCAAGCCAGAGGAACCCAAGCCAGCGGCCAAGGGTAAGAAAAAGAAGGGCAAGAAAAACAAGAAGGCAGCTGAGCCAGAGCCAACTCCCGAACCGGAACCAGCCGCCGAGCCAGAGCCAGAACCAGCGCCAGAACCAGCAGCAGAGCCAGAGCCAACGCCAACGCCAGAGCCAGTGGCAGAACCAGAGCCAGAGCCAACACCAGAGCCAGCGCCAGAGTCAGAGCCAGCGCCAGAGCCAGCGCCAGAGCCAACGCCAGAACCAGCAGCAGAGCCAGAGCCAGAGCCAGAGCCAGCGGCAGAACCAGCCGTTGAAACAGCCCCGGAGCCTGAAGCTGAACCCGAAAAGCCCGCAGATAATCCTCCTGAAACCCCTACTCCAGAGGAACCAGCAGCACCCGAGCCACCCGCGGAGGAACCCAAGCCAGAGGAACCCAAGCCAGAGGAACCCAAGGCATCGGCCAAGGGTAAGAAAAAGAAGGGCAAGAAAAACAAGAGGGCAGCTGAGCCAGAGCCAACTCCCGAACCGGAACCAGCCGCCGAGCCAGAGCCAGAACCAGCGCCAGAACCAGCAGCAGAGCCAGAGCCAACGCCAACGCCAGAGCCAGTGGCAGAACCAGAGCCAGAGCCAACACCAGAGCCAGCGCCAGAGTCAGAGCCAATGCCAGAACCAGCAGCAGAGCCAGCAGCAGAGCCAGCAGCAGAGCCAGCAGCAGAGCCAGAGCCCGCGCCGGAGCCTGAAGCATCACCTGAAATAAGTGAACAACCAGCGGAAGCAGAGGCACCAGCAGCTGAACCTGAACCTGCTCCACCTGCAGCAGAAGAGGAGAAGGCTCCCGAAGAACCTGTCAAGGAACCAGAGCCGGAAGCCTCCCCAGTTGAGGAAACACCTGCTGCCGAACCCGAAGCTGCCGCGGAGGAGAAGGTGGAAGCTATAGAGCCCGAACCAGTTGAGACTCCCAAAGAGGCACCCGTCGAAGAAAGCACTCCGGCTGAACCTGCCCCTGAACCCGCTCCGGAACCGGCTGCTGAGCCTGCCCCAGAGCCTGTGGTTGAAGCTCCTGCCGAGCCTGAGCCTGAACCCGCTCCGGAACCTGCTGCTGAGCCTGAGCCTACCCCTGAGCCCGCTCCGGAGCCGGCTGCTGAGCCTGCTCCCGAACCTGTGGTTGAAGCTCCTGCCGAGCCCGTTCCTGAGCCAGCTGCTGAACCTGAACCAGCTCCCGAACCTGTCGTTGAAGCTCCTGCTGAGCCTGAAACCGCTCCGGAACCTGTTGCTGAGCCTGAGCCTGGGCCTGAGCCAGCTGCCGAGCCTGAGCCTGTCGTTGAAGCTCCTGCTGAGCCTGAAACCGCTCCGGAACCTGCTGCTGAGCCTGAGCCTGAGCCTGAGCCTGAGCCTGAGCCAGCTGCCGAGCCTGAGCCTGTCGTCGAAGCTCCTGCTGAGCCCACTCCCGAGCCCGCTCCGGAACCTGCTGCTGAGCCTGAGCCTGAGCCTGAGCCCACTCCCGAGCCCGCTCCTGAACCCGCTGCTGAGCCTGCCCCTGAGCCCGCTACCGAGCCTGAACCCGCTGCCGAACCTGTTGTTGAAGCTCCTGCCGAGCCTACTCCTGAGCCCACTCCCGAACCCGCTGCTGAGGCTGTTGTCGAACCTCCCGCCGAGGAGCCAGTCGAAGAGACTCCTGCCCCGGAACCAGCGGTTGAGGAGGCGCCTGCTCCCGCCCCGGTAGAAGAGACACCAGTGGAAGAAGCGCCTGTTGCCGAGACCCCCGCAGAGGCCGTAGCAGAACCGGAAGTCGTACCCGATGAGGCGCCAAAGGAGATTCCAGTAGAAACACCTGCTGACGAGCCGGCGCCCGAAGAACCAGCTCCTGTCGAAGCTGCTCCAGCTGAGGTCCCGGCACCTGACGAATCCCCGGCTGAACCAGCGGTTCCGGGCGAAGCCCCAGCTGAGACACCAGAGGCGGATGCAGCTGCAGTTCCAGTCGAGACTCCAATGCCGGAAGAGACATTGCCTGAGACACCGCCAGAGGAGCCAACCCCTGAGCCAGAGACTGCCAGAGACCTCCCCGCTGAAGACCCACCAGCAGAACCCGAAGCTGCCCCCGAGCCAGTAACTGTCCCCGCTGACGACGAAGTGGCGCCCGACGAGCTCGTACCACCCCCAGCAGACGCCCAGCCCGAGGTGGAGATGATCGACGCCGAGCCTCTTGACGAAAGTGCAGAAGCCGCAGCAGCCCGCCACTCCCGACGCCGCAGAAAGCGTACCTCACCGGTCGAAGGAGAGCGCCGGCAGTCCAAGACATCGTCCGAAGGCCGCCGTGATCAACTCCAGCGTCAGAAGAGCGAGCGAAACATCTTCACCAACCGCTGGGCCAAGGCACTAGAAGAAGCACGACGCCAACACGACGAGAAATCACAGGTACAGCGAAAGCAGCGTGCTCTCGCCGAGGAACGAGAACGCAGCGGTATTCCTGCCCCCGAGAAATTGAAGCGCTCGAAGAGCTCGTCCAGGGAGAAAGTGAAGGAGAAGGAGAGGGCAATGGAACCGGAAATGGAGCCCGAAGTCATCGAACCCAGATCCAAACGCCGCACCTCCGATACTCCCTCGAACCAACCTCTCGAACGAGCCCGCTCAACCAGGACCTCTTCATCGAAGCAGGTATCAACATCGGTACCGACGCCCAAGCCCCGTGCCTTCCTACGGTACATGACTGAAGGTAAATCGGATACCAATGGGCCTTTGCTGCGCCTAAATGCCACCAAGGCTGCACCACCGATTGAGAGACCGCGCCGGTCATCGACAAGTCACAGCAGTGGCAGCCGTCAGGATCGGGCGGAGCATGAAGAGCGACACTCCAGTGGTCGGTCTAGCGGATCACGGTCGAGACGCGAAGAGGAGCCTCCTCGCACTGAGCGTGTTGAGCGCACTGAGAGTAGGAGATTGCGACGCTCGTCGACGGCTGAGCATGGTCGATCTAGGGAGGAGAGGAAGGAGAGAGAGAGGGAGAAAGATCGGGTGGAGAAGGAGCGTGAGCGTGAGCGTGAGCACGCACGTGAACGAGAAATCGAGGGAGAGAAGGAGAGGGAGAGGGAGAAGAAGCCTGAGAGCTCCTCCCGACGTTCCAGGGAGACGAGAGAGGTTCGCTCTCATCGTCGCCACAGGCGCGAGGAATCGCCTCCCCGAGAGGAGTCGAAGCTGAAGGGTCTCTGGAGAGCGATTGCTGCCCACTGAGACCGTAGAGATTGTTTTGCGTTTTTGATTTTCTTTTCACTTTCAACCTTGTCTTTTACTTTAACGGGGGTGGTTTGTGGTTTGACAGAATGATCTATGTGACAATGTGTATGCTTGATGAATTTGTGCTTGCATTGGGGAGCGAATCATTGCAGGAGTACTTGACTTGATTTTATTAGCATTTGATTCAATATGCATCAACTTGACAAGGATTTTGATTGAGGCTATCTCGAGTGCCTATACTCCGTATACACAGTCTGTTGTCATCGTAGTATGTATGGATGTATCTCTATCCAATTCCACTCCCCGACGTCAATCCCATCAGTCGTGTCATGTTTCATGATGTATGTCGTTTTGCCAAACTGGTATCTTCGCCAATGGCATCAGTCGTAAACAATAGAAAAGTCGCCCGATCAAATGCAACATGCAACATGCAAAGCCCTAAACCAGACCGTCCGAATAAGTAACAAAATAGAATCAAGTCTGCTCGCTCTTCGCCGGAATCACTCTAGAACACCACCCACACCAAGCACGATACAAACCCTTCTCCTCCCTCTCAAGATAATTCCCTGTATCCCTCTCATCCTCATACTCAACAACACAAGCACCAACATTAACCCTCTTTTTAGACTTATGCTTAACAATACCACCCAGCCCAATAACTTCCTGCCTGAAATACCCAGGCTCCTCATCGTCGTGGGTATCCGAGACGCCAATTCCCTCATAACCAAACGAGGGAGGAGCTGCAGGGCTATGTGCCGTACTACTGGTATCACTCCCAGACCCAGACCCCTCATCAGCCTCACAGTCAACCTCAAGCTCAATCTCCTGCGCAGCAAGACAATTCTCACCACGCCCGCACTTAACACCCTGGGAGCCTTCACCAATGCCAGTGCCCAGTCCGCCGCCGAGGTACGTGCTGTAGCGCGTGCGCCATGCCCAAACACGACGGTATGTCGTGTCATTACTGCGCAGCGTCATTCCGCACTGCGTGCACAGCCAGACGGCTTCCTCGCAATTGCAGGGATTTCGCGCGAACGCAATTGCCGCGACGCTATTCTCGTCCCATGGGTCGGGGGTGTGCGGATCTGAGGTTGTGTAGGAGAGGTGGGAGGAGAGTGGCGCTATGCCGCAGGGTCGACAGAGGCGGCGGATACGGTTTTTAAGGGCTGGTTGGGAAGGAGGTTTGATTGTGCAGTTCTGCAGAGCTTGGTTTAGCACCTTGGCGGTCTTTGTTAGACGCGGGGGGAGGGAGGGGATTTGGCTTACTCTGCATACAACCTTGGCGCAGCGTCGACATTCGCCCAGCATGTCGCGCGCGCACTTGGCCACCTTCCCGCGGGTCATACGTGTTTGCTCGCCGCTGGGACGGCTTAGTAGTCGTATGACTGATTTGACGCTGTCTGGGAGGACAGAGCCGCTGTCTAGCATCTCTGCTAGGGTTTCGATGTATTCATTCTCGCACCGGAGAGTCTCTCTCGCTAGTTGGTGGCGGAATGGTGCCAAGTTCACGTGGAACTGGCGACATGTACTCGATAGGGCATAGAGAGTATTCAGGTCGATGGCGCGAGCGATTTCTTTGACGATGCTATGGTGTGACGTGTCAGCTATCTTACTTGTTGGCTGTTGGCGGGCAAATACATACGGATAACAACTCAAAGCCGCGGAGAATCCATTCCGATTGGGGTTTAGGATCTCGTTGGTCGTTTCATTCGGCGAAGTAGGCAATGTGGATAGTTCGGCCGGTTCCGACGCGATGGGGTCAACCATCAATGGGAATGGCTTCTCCAAATGTGCCGATCCATCGGGAAATGCATCGTCGAGGTCGACAAATACCACCATGCTGCTCCATCAGAGGCCTTTTCTCAGGATCAGTTTCATCAGATAAGATCCGTCTTTTATAGTGCCCCGTTCAACGTCCATGGATGTTATGGAACTGAATGGTCCGGGGGTGGGATGATGGCGGAGGGATCAATTGCCGCTCCGAAAACCGGGGCGGTGAGTTACGTGATCACGTTTCTGTGTCCATGGATGGATTTCGACTTGTTCGACTTGTCTTCGTTTCCGAAATGAGGATGCGATGTGGATAGAACAATAAGAGAAGGATATACGTCATACTACTCCAGCTAACCTCGGCCAAAAGCACCGGGGAGGCCATGCTCAACTCCGATATGGAGATCCATAGATTGTACGGAGTACAACATACAGGTACACAAGCTGAGCCGTTTGTTTCCTAATCGGGTAACAGACGCGGCTTTATACCTTTACAGCGGTGTATTCTCAAAGCCCTTTGATTTCGATATATACATACTACATATGTATTCAGTAGCACCCTAATAGGGGGCTCAAAGAGTGTAGGGAATCAAGCTCTTCACATGTTACAAGTATGTAGATGTAGTAGTGGACCCCGGCCAGGAGTATTTACTTAGGTAATTATAAGGTTCCCCCAAAGTTGGAGTCATACTCAGTGTAGTACCTAGGTATCCATTCAATTTGTTCCAATTCGTCAGACTTTGCCGAGGAACATTCCAATTTACTTTCCTTTTATCCATTTATGACAGCCCTGCCCTGCCCTGGGGAAATTGGTGGGGGTTGATAAGCGTCTGATATCCCCCCCTCATATCCCCCGCTCTCCCACTTCTCCATCATCCCAAGTCATGCCGCTCAACGCCAAAGCCGTATACCCCCGCGAGAACGCGGACTATGTCCCATTTGCTAGTAGACGGAGTACCGTCCACAGCACCAAGGGCATCGTATCATGCACCCAACCACTAGCCGCTGCTGCGGGTCATAAGATCCTGAGTCAAGGTGGAAATGCAGCGGTATGCGCCTTGTTCAATTCTACGCGTCGCATTCCATTTTAACAATACTGACTGTGATATTCTTACCTAGGATGCCGCTGTTGCCGTTGGTAAGCCTCGCCTCGAGTTGCATAATCACAGCACGAAACAATGAACTGATCTCATGCTTCTACAGCCGCCGGACTCAATATGACCGAGCCTGGCTCCACGGGCATCGGAGGTGACATGTTCTGTCTCTTCTACAATGCCAAGACGAAGAAGGTGCATGCGCTCAATGGCTCGGGTCGGTATCCTGGTAATGCCAGCTTAGAGAAAATCCGCAAGGATCTCGGTCTGGCCCCCGGGCAGCCGGGCAACATGCCCATGTTGAATGCTCTAGCTGCGACTACGCCTGGAGCGGCTGCCGGATGGGTTGATACAATCGAGAAGTTTGGTAGCGGTAAGTTGTCGCTCGAGCAGATTCTACAGCCTGCTATTGAGCTGGGAGAGGAGGGGTTCCCTGTGTCGGAGCTTTCATCCCAGGGTGTAAGTATTCAATTTCCAACCGCAATCGCGTCATGGTACCATGAACTAACCCGCGCTTAGTGGAATGAGTCCGAGAAAGATATCCGCAATGCATCTCCTAATTTCCGTGAAATGTTGAAAGTCGATCCTTCAGCCAAAGATGGCGTGCGAGCCCCGCGTCCAGGCGAGATCATGAAGAATCCCAATCTGGCCAAGACCTTCCGCGCGCTCGCTGCAGAGGGCAAGAAAGGATTCTACCAGGGCCGGATCGCAGAATCCATCGTCAAGGTGGTGCAAGATCTGGGAGGCTACATGTCACTCGAGGATCTAGCCTATCACGCCGAGACCGGGACACAGGAAGTCGACGCGATCTCACTCAAGTTCACTGGCCAGGACATCGTCTCGAAAGCAACACCCGGCACAGATGGCGAAGCCAACCAAGGCGTTGAGATCTGGGAGCACCCACCAAACGGCCAGGGAATCGTGGCGCTAATGGCACTCGGCATCATGGAGGAACTCGAGAAATCCGGCAAGATCCCCAAGTTCACCGAGGCCCAGCATAACTCCGCGGAGTACCTACACGCTGTGATTGAGAGTCTGCGTATCGCCTTCGCCGACGCAGCCTGGTGGGTCACAGACCCAGACGTGGAGAGCGTGCCTTCCCAGGGCCTACTCGACCGCGCATACCTCGCAGAGCGGGCGAAGCTGTTCACACCCGAACGCGCAGCAGATATCCTGGACCACGGCAGTCCAGCGCACAACCACTGCGACACGGTGTACTTCGCAGTGACAGACCACGAGGGCAATGGCATCTCTTTCATCAACAGTAACTACGCCGGGTTCGGAACGGCCATCATCCCTGCTGGCTGTGGCTTCACGCTGCAGAACCGCGGTGCCAATTTCTCGCTGCAGGAAGGCCACCCTAATGTCCTAGCCCCCCGCAAGCGGCCATACCACACTATCATCCCCGCCCTTATCACTAATATCGCCGATGGCTCCTTACACTCCGTTTACGGTGTTATGGGTGGCTTTATGCAACCCCAGGGCCATGTGCAGGTTATGCTCAACATGCTTGCCTTCGGGTATCATCCCCAGGCAGCGCTCGATTCGCCGCGCTTCTGTCTTGCTGCGCCGAATGACGAGAGTACTGACCGCACGGTGTGGGTTGAGGAGGGTATTAGTGATGCTACCGTGGAGGGACTGCGTCGTCTTGGTCACAAGATTGAGGTGTTGACTGGTTGGAAGCGGTCTATGTTTGGTCGTGGCCAGATCATTCGTTCATACTATGACGATGGGAAGCTGGTTTATGCCGCAGGCAGTGATCTTCGAGGCGATGGTATGGCATTCCCTTTGCTGTAGAGGCACCTTGATGTAGACATGTACCCAGTCACAAGTGATCAGCTATCAAGAAGTCCACGCTTTTTACTTGATTCTTTCTGTTTCTTTTTCCTAAAACATCATCATGGCTGTTTATCGGATCTCTCTGCCGACGTACAACCGACCAACTAGACCAATGAATGCGCAGCTTCATAGCTGGACTTAGGTAAAGATGATCCATGTTAAACCCCCTATTTCCATTAGATGAGTGCTCGGTGCCTTATGTACCAATACACCCTGAGAAAGGACGGCGAAAAATGTATCGATGTAGGGGAATATAGGGCAACCCCCAAACCCATTCCCCAATTCTTGCCAAAAAAAAGAACAGTACTATTGTTATAGACAAAGCTCTCCACAGAAGAGTCAGAGACTAAATGTGCCAAAGTACAACCATAACCCCTGATGCAATCTCATCCCTACAATGTAGGTAGGCCACCACCCGTAGACAGTACTTATATAGTATCTATCACAAACACTAATCCGTGCTCCGCACTACATACCCAAGCCCAATCAAGAATCACCAAAACAAAGAGCAAATGCACATCATCGCTCAAGCAGGCAGGTCATCTAAACGAAAGCCAAGGCCTCAAAAAGCCATATGACTCCCACAAGAACCCCTGATCGACACGCCAGACTAACCGTGCCCCACAACCGAGTCCGCGACAGCTCTAACTAGTTACATAGCTAGGTAAGACTCAGGAGAAGGGGGGGGGGGGGGGGAAACAATGCAATAACGATGATACAAATTCATAACCCGAAGGACAAATTCATCAATGTAAACGTATGATCATAAATCCACCGAAAAACAACCCTCAAATTCCCCATCTCAAACCAAGCTTACTCATACTATTAATACCTAGTCTCAAAACATACTCCGTAGTTTCAAAGGCCAAGTCCAGATCGAAGCCCAAAAACCCACATCCTCTCCGGCTCTCCACGCAAGATGAGCACAATACCCGAATCGACGATGACTCCTCCAAATCCAAAACACAGAAACGCCCAATTAAAATGATGTTCCTCCCCTATTTACTCCGTGAGACCCGGAACTAGTCTAGCGGGGAGAACGGGGTGGATAGAAACCAGGGGTGGAGAAGAGCAGGTCCGTTTACTACATTGAGAATAGCCTGGGGACCGACGTGGTTAACTCCCTGTAACGGTGGTTGACTACTTAGATTACTTACAAAATGGGCGTTCGGGGGCGTGCGGGAATATAAAGTGGAGTTGGTTGAGTGTTTAGCCAAACGCTAACTAAGGTCCAGGGCCACAACGCGACGGCCGGAAGAGAGTTTTTAGGTGGACATTTTTTCATATTTTTTTTTTTCGAGAATTGGAATTGGAATGGTAAGCTGTGGAACCTTGACTTTTGTACGTTGAATCTCGGGAGATTTGGTATCCAACCCTGGGGCGTATAATGTCTTGGAAGAATCTCGGACCGTTTTAGCTAACAACGTTGTACCTACAATCTTGGAACGGATGTTTTTCCAAGTTCTTTGCGCTCTGTTCCGCTTTACATAAGCCGAAGTTTATCCTTTTCCATGGAATCGATTTCCGCCCGATCGAAGATCGCTTATCTCGCTTGGGTCCACGGGTATGACGGCCAACCGAGCCACGGGTATTGAGTTAATAGAGTTGAACTTTATATATCGGGAGTTTGAAAGGATTTGTCATTTCATCAAATTTCCAAGGTTGGAGCTATACATTTATAAAATGCCGGGGTATGGTGGGATTATCGTAAAACGAAATTTGCGGTACATTTGAATGGCCTGCAGGGGTATAGATGGTATAGTAGACAAGAATGGCAAAAAAAAAAGAGAATCATGATCAGGTCGTCAAAAATCACACATAAGGAAATGCGTCAAACAAAGAAAAAAAAAAAAAAAGAGAAACTCCAACTCCAACTCCTAGTTCGTGCCTGGGATACTTGGGTCGTTCTATTTGGAATAATTGTGGATGGGCGCGTGAAGCGACGGCAACCGGTGGACCCGGAGTCCAGGTGGTCACACTCCGGGCCAGAATGGAGACAGGTGGAGAGCTCTGGTAATGACGATTGAGCCATTTATAAGGAGTCGAGACCACCGCTCGGGAGTCCCGTCCTTTGGACCCACATATGTTTTGTTTTCCATGAGGTCCAAGGTTTGCCAGGGCTGTTGGATCATCCTCGCCGGTTTTGTATGGAGGCAAATGCCCCGGTGGTCGTGTATGTAGTCATAAAATTCGGTCGTCTATGATCAATATAGTTTGATCATAGAGCTTCGATGATATTTTCACATGCCCCAGGTCACGGGGAACTGGTGCATGGAGTGGACCTGATCCTCGTAGGGAAGACACTCTGCGCTGGACCACGGAGGAGAGGGGTAGTGGCACTGAACAGGCTGGAGATATATTAGTCAATGGTCATACTGCAATGGTCATACTGAATAATCGCAAAGAAAACTCACTGGCTGGATCATATTCTCCCCCATGGACATGGGAACTAGATGCGACGGAGGCATGCCAGCATCAGTCTCCCAGCGGAGGGGAGTGTGCATCTGAAGCGGGGACGAAGTGACATCGCCCTTCAGGATATTTTTGGGGTATTGGTCGATGACCGACACAGACGCGGAAGAAATGGAGGAGCTAGAGTGGGGAGGAAGAGAAAAAGTCGCATCCGATAGAGGCGAGGGGCAGGTCTCTGGGGGGGAAGAGTAGAATGGGCTGTCGTCAACGGACTCTGGGAGCTGGCTATGGAAGGCCGGACGGGGCTGTAGGGGCAAGTCGACGCCGCTCCACATTAATGAGCAGTCGTTGTTTGCCAGGTCCGGGTGAATCCCAGGAGCCACAAGTGAGCCGATGGACATGGAGTGTGAATGGGAGGTTGCGGTCAATGGCATTCCGTGGTCCATTGACATACAGCGCGGGACAGCGGACTCGGGTGCGATGGGCTGCTGGTTGTTGGATGCCCATGAGGACTGCTCTGGTTGCGATTCGAGTTCGCTGCCATTCTTGTTAGTATGCGCCATACCGCCAAAGGCTTCCGGTAGTACTCACTGTCTCTCCATGTGGCGCGCAAGTAGATCAGCACGGTGGAATGCCTTCTTGCATCCTTGTGTTGCGCAACGGTACGATGCCTCGGGGTTGTGGTTCAACTCATGGCGTCTTCGGTGCTCGGCTCTGGTGAAGACCTGCAATGGAGTCAGTTTGATTGACCCGATATGAGTATATATATGGTTGCGCCGACCTTTCCACATGCTGGGTATTGGCAGGCATGTACGCGCTTTCCCTTCTTGGCCTTGCTGATGCGATGGGTGGTTGGTGTATAGGTCACGGGCATAGTGGCATCTGCCGGAGAGGCTGTACGAATGCTGTTCTTCCGGCCCGCCATGTTGGATTTGGAAGCAATTTGTTGAGGTTCAGGTGAAGAAGAGGAGGAGACAGAAGGCGAGTTCAAGACCGAGACGATGTGGTTGGGACTGATGCGCCCTGTGGATCCCCGGGTCATGATGTGTATAAAGAGAATGGAAGAGAAAGAGTAGATAAGTATGGGAGGAATGGAATGATATAAGATATAGATATAAGGCCGATTTGAATTGGAAGATGTAAGCTGCAGAGAATCCTGGAAGAAGAGAAGAGATGAAGAAGAGAGGAGGGTGGACTGATATAGAGGGAACGATATGCACAGTACTCCGTAGAAAGGCTGTCTGTTCCTACAGATCTACGAGACGGATTAATAGACTTTTGGTAAATTGGAGGAAATTAATATGTGTTAAAAAATAAATAATTAAATAATTAAAATAATGAATTAATTCCCTAAAATATACGGAGTATTCATGCTAATAATAATTCCAACAATTCCAACAAAAATAAATCCAACATAAGGCTAACTAAGGCTAACTGAGATTAGATCCAGGGAAAAAAAAAGAAAAGAAAAGAAAAGAAAACCAGCACGGGCGTGGAGGCGATGATCGCTCTGCGGGATGATCAGAGCATAAGCCGTACTAAATTTACACGACAGGGGCATTGCATTAGAGCCAACATGAGTGCGGCTGAGGCGCACTTTCCAGTCTGCCCTTTAATGATACATAACAAGAAATTGAGCGGAATAGCCCGTTGGTTGTTTTGGTTCGAGATAGCGTAATTTCGCTACCGTTGTCGCGGAATGATTACTGTGAATGATTTAGTGCTTATCACCCCTAGTTATGGAGGTATATAATGATATAAGAGGGAATGAAATGGATTTCAAATACCATCGCAACCTTTGCCTAAAAAAAAAAGATAATAAAAAAATAAAGCATTGAACGAGAGACGAGAAACGAAGCCGCTAAAACGGCTCTGATATTCCAAATCCCGCGTGGAGAGCTTTCACATCGAGGGCTGCGAGTCCAAGCTCCCACGGAATGCAACGGGTTTGCCCCATCAAAAAGCTAAGGTAAATATCAGTGGGGCATGTGCGCTGGTTTAGGCAACTCGGGAGGACCAGATTGGGAAGCGCTATTCCTAATATGGTATGTAAGAGGCTCGCTACAGGGCTGCATGGATACCAAATGGCGGCACATTTTTCTGAATTAGGAATACGGTCTAAAATCTCAAATATTTGCCTTGTTTTATCCTCTCTATTCTTTTGTTGGTTTCTATATATATCAAAAAAATATCACCTAAGTGTTGGATATGCCCACGGGTTGGATAGGGTCTCTGGCAGAACGGGAGGATCCTTGGATCCAACCAAAGCCTCAACCAAACTTGAAGTCGATTGAACCGAACTAGCCCGAGCTCACTAAACCAAAAGTAGAAAGGGCGTAAATCAAAAATTCAAAAAAAAATTCAAAAATCAAACACCAAAAAAGCAAAGAGAGTCAGCCTAGTGGAGGGGGCCCCGGGGCCTTTGGCTGGCGGGTCTTGGCATTTTGTCGTTTTCCAAGGTTTACGCTTTTGTTTCAGTACGCCGATCCTTAACGCTTGTGGGTGGACGGATACCCCAAACTCCCGGCTCCGTATCTCAAACCGACTCAGTTCGTCCGGGGGAAACCACCGGTGGAACGGTTACTATATTTCCTACTATATCCTCCTATATTGTGCATCGAACTATTGATTTAGATACTATAAGGTATATGAATCTCCATAGTTACACACCATCTTATCCCGGGGGCCCAAACACCTGTTAATAAGTTCGACTAAGTTGCCCTGCACCCCGCCCCATGCAACATTGCATAACCGGAGAATAGCTCCCCTGTCACCCTCGTGGCAGAGCAAGCATCAGGGAGCCGAATCCAAGACCAGTGGCAAACATCTTATACTACATTAATATACACTATCTATAGCGAGATTTAGATGCGTAATATACATGTGTACATTGGGTACTACTGTATCAAATAAAACACGCTATATGCACTCCCCTAAATTTCTGGAAAGAATCACTCCTTTTGCAAAGCACATCCCTAAAAGGAACAAGGAACAATAAACTAAAATAACAAGCGGTGCCCATTATGCAGGGGACCTCGAAGGATCATTCCAGGCTAAGATATGTCCCGTGCTGACGCCCGTCACTATCGTGACCGTTTAACAAAACCAGACAAATCACGGGCACTAGGTAGATGGGTGTGGGGAGGAGAGTGTGGAATCGGGTTCTCGCACGATCCACCATCTACAATGTGAGTTGCTGCAGATTATGAGGATCCGCGATGAGAATCTTGATCTGGACTGCAAGGCATTCTTGCAGGGATTTTTGAAACATACTTTGTAATTGGACATAGATGAGAAAATTAGAAACAGAAACAGTCACATATGCAGCGTGCGGGATCTACCACAGCCTCTTTGTTTTTTTTTTCCCTTGTTCCAAGTTTAGACACACATGATGCATCCCCTTGCCTCGACTCCGTGTCCTTGTTTATACAAGCCAAGAGAAGAGGGGTCTCTCGTCCATGTGTGATCGGCTGCTGCGGTTAGGATCAGAGAGCGGGCTTAGCTTAGCCTGGGGTTTATACGGTGTATCGGCAGTGTAATTAAAGCTTTTCGTTTATTTCTCTCTCTGTTTTTTCCTTGTTTTTTTCCTGCTCGGACTAATATTAAAATCGATCGTCATTGATAATCACAGTCCTGTCATGCATAATCTTGATCCCCTTCCGGTGTACAACATAGAGTGGCACGACGTTAATATGGATTGTGTGGAATTTTGGGCCAATCGTGGTCTTGTTAAGACGGAATTCAATACCCGGGATCTGACTCGCGCTGTTTCCCCCTGTGCTTACAATCTCCCACATGGCTTATGGTTATTAGTCTTCTTTCGCTTGTTAGCTTCTATGTGGATCGTGAAAATTGCCTCAAATCTTACGGATGAAGGGGCAGTGACGTAACCAACTCGTCTCTTTTTTCTCTTTTGAAACAGCGCTTCTAGGGTTGTAGCGCTGTTGGAATTGTCGGCCAGCCATTTATGATGCTGATAGCCGAATTGGGGGATGTGGGTAATAGTGAGCATGCCTAGGTGGGATGGTGCTGCATTGGTAGTGTCTGCTCTCTACTAGGAATCTATAAAAAGTCTATTAACGCCTTTTTTCTTTGTTCAGATGAAGATTACCTGAATATGTATGCCGATTCGGGTGTAGTACACAGTAAGACGAATAAGCCTTGTTCCTACAATAGCAACACCATGAAGAACACGAAGAAAGGCATACAAAGTGCAAGTGACCATGATCAGCAGTATAGAACTAGCGAGTCAGAGAGCTTGGTTTAATGTTGGTTCTTTTTTTAGATGCTTACCACACGGGTGGACATACATCCAAGGCCGTGCACGCTAGTCTGCTTTTGATCTTCGAAAATTAATATTAATTAATCTTTTATTCGATGACGGTCTGTACGGAGTACATGGGTATGTATTCTGTTGATATTCTACTTAAAACAATAACAAAATCGAAGTTTCACCAACTTGATTTTGGATATATCGCCTATACTACCAAATAGATCAGATTCTTGTTTCACGTCATCCAAGATAGTGGCATAAACGACTGTTCTCGTTATAGAAGGTACAAAGTTCTCCGTACATATACGCTCCCTTCCTAATTTGTTCCCGATCGACATAATAGTACCCGAAACTAGATAATTTGCGGGTATGGAGTATCAATTCCCATGGTATATTTCGAATTAAAATTAAGTAAATCAGAGTCGGCAACGTGACCCCCATGTTCATGACCCTGAAAGCATTTACGGGAGTCTCAGATTCCAAGATCGACATGGGCGCACCCCGGGGTTTGCCCACGTTGTTTAGAGTACATCCCTTGGGAAAATAGGGGGAAATGAAAAAGCAAAAGAAGCAAAAAAAAAAAAAGAAAAGAAAACTCGGGTTCGGAATATGAACAGCATAGTCCGTACTCCGTACTCCGTACATGCAAGCGTAAATGCGCTCTGTTTCTTTTCCCCACCAGCCCCTCCTCAAGCTTTAGAGGCTCTTTAATTCTAGGTCAATAGTCAAAAGGTGGTCCTTCCGGGTCTCTTTCGTCCGAGTTAGTGAACCTCCCTTTTAACCTCCCGTGGACCGTGGTGGATCTCACGGTATTCAGGAAGGTTAAGCATTGAAGGAGGAAGTGGCAAAGTTGCGGATAAGGCTGACGGCGTCGTGCATTTTAGTTGCCTTTTCTGCACATATCTGCACATACTTCCAAGGTTATAACAATGAGATAATAAGTATGGAGTATGTACATCATACATGTAGGTATGGATTATTCCATGGAAGGCGAATCTCACCTCAGATTCAGAAGCATCTGTTCTAATTGGTGGGAAGTGCTATTGTTTTTGATTCGCTTGATCGAACAAGATAACCCGCTCTAGTCTGGGCACTCTCCTAGAAAACACTCTCTAACTTTGATTTTTAATAAATATCGCGCAATTATTACCAAAGTGAGAAGTGGCCCTAAAATTCAGGTTCGCTACACATACTCCCTTGGTATTGCGGCTATCACCGATGTCTCGGTTGAACTACAGCTATTTGTTTCGGGATTAGCCGAGAAACAAAAAAAAGGAGACATCGGTTGTACCCGAAGACTTTCAAAGTTCCCAAGTTCCCAAGTTGGGCTTTTCTCTCAGAAAAATAGAAAGTGTGGTAGGTTTACCCCTTACTTGGTACAACTTTATCCGATCCCGTATTCCGTTCTAAAATCCAAGCCCAAACGGTTGTTGAAATTAAATGCATCCACGTGGAAAATGGCCTAAAATTATTGTAAGCGCTACCCAGGTGCCCCCAGGTGGTGTACATTATACAAATCGGGTTAGTTCGGACCCACTCAGTTATGCCGTTATCCCCGTTCTGGCCTTTGACAATCTGACTTTGATCTTTGTTTACAGGTGTTGATATTGTTTTAGTCAAATCCCCTCATATCTACGGAGTAGGTTGTTACTAGCTCCACAATCGTCAACGCCTCGATTCTGGTGTTCCGGATGGAACGGCTCGTCATGCGTCTGTCTAGGTCCGAAGCACCACAATATGCATATATTAATTTGTACAACGTACCACGAAAACATGGTCCAGAAGTCGAAAAGTGTGATGGATCTACACTCACGGTCCAATCCCGTAGAGTAGATCGTCGCTATCTGTCAAGGTCTTTTTGGTCCATCGTCACTGGGGAATTAGTGAGGCATTTGTCGTCCAAGGTTCCCCTGCCTGCATTGACTAAAGCAAACCATACCGCATACAGCACACTTGCAGGGGTTGACCGAGGACCGAGATTGACCGAATATATGAGAAAGACGACTCGTCATCTGCATCCTCCTTGCACCCGTCGACAATCCCTTTATCCATGTCCCGGGATCTACCAAACCTACGGTACTGTTAACTATTTGCCAGGGTAGATACTCACATTTTACTGCGGACTCCGTATTATTACTCCGTACTCCGTATATCGTCATGAAATCTACTGATTCCTGTTCCTGGGGTACTTCCCCACATTGGCTCGGATCGTACCTACATGTACTCCGTATGGTAGCAATCCTTTCACTAAAAAGGCAAGAGGGTCAAGGTCTAGGCTCTGCAAAGTGGAGTAACGGTTTACCGAAGAATAAATAAAATAGTCCCCGATTTTTCTCATACAGGAAGGTTCTTTCGGGTTTATGCCGACAATTGTACGGAGTATGGATGTTCTATGCTTGCTTTTCCCAAGTTTGCGCTTTTTGCAAGGATACGCCAATGGCGTAGACCCCCTGCAGCTCCTCACGTTTCAGATAACCTTGTCGATCAGGTCATGCCATGTGGCCGCATTTTGCAAGGCAGATTTCGAGTGCCCTGAGCGTCGAGCACCGATGCCTATATCTGGTAATGATCGTTGTTTTATTCTATGTTGGATTCAATCTGTTGTCATCGTTGACAGCATTGCTGTCATAATCCCCATACATGCAGGGAAATTAAATCTATCGGGAAATTATGTGTAGGGGATTTCAATCCTAGGTTGTTTTTTTTTTTTTTTCTTCTCTAATCTACTTGTCTTGGCTCTGTGCTTCTTTATTTTCTTAAAAAAGAAAAAAGAAGCGGTTTCTTTTAATTTTCATACAGAAAATGCAATGCATAGTACTTTGTACTTTGTACCGGGCTCCACGGCCGAGTCAAACAAGGCCATTCGCATTAGTTTTAAACCCACCTCTTAACTTCCTCTTCCAGCGAACTTGCATTGGCCTGCACTAAGGATTAGTAACCCTGTAGCCCATGTGGTTCTACAGAGTACATTACACTAAAGTGGAAATGAGAGCTAATTTAGGGCACGTAACTATGCAGGCACTACTGCAGCAGATGCATACAGCTGAGCCACTAGCCAGTTCTAGCCAATGCACAAATTGACTGTTAACTTAAACAGGAATAAGTCACTTTATTCGTTTCAGCTCCGTTACCGTGTCCATGTCTGCGGACAGACCTGTTACTATGAATCAGGAAGGTGCTCGTGTTGATCTGGGATGATTTTGGTGTCTTTAGTCTGCTTTATACTTATTTATAACCATTACACTCTGTACACTCCATACACTCCGTACACTCCGTATCCGATATTATTTAGTCTGCATATGTTGTATGGAGAGGTAGTGAATTTACGCGAGATTCTCCCGATCGGCTCGGGAGATCTCTCGACCTAGTAAAAGTATCACTACACATCACTATCCTATCCTATCCTAGAGCATACAAGGAGCCAACGCACATTATTAACCCTAGATACATTTGCATCTTAGTAATAGGTTACAAATGTTTTAGACTACCCAAAACCCGCCTAACCCCGACCAGCAACGAGGGACCGGGTTTTGCAGGGATGTGTTGAGAATCATTTCTCTGATACTTTGAGATAGAAAATTCTAACTCTAGACCGGAATACGAAGCCGACCTGCACAACAAAGGGGTGTAAACCAATCTTGAAAACAAACTTTGGGAGGCATTTATTTTACTCCAGAGATTGACAGTCTAATCTCACAGTATGGGGCAAACCAGATCTACGGATATTGCACACGGATCATGGTTCGTCGATTTTTCCGGTGACCCCCTTTTTTTTCATTTCCCCTACAGGGTTCCTTTTACTTCGTAACGTCGTATACACACATGTCCGGAGAGTCGTATCCTCCGACATGCGATGTATGACGGAGCTAATTCCTTCGCTCCGTTCCGTGCCATCGAGACCACATGGCCAAGACTGTGGGCCTTTGCAGATCACTTAACGGGTGTCGGTGTCGCTGAATCCTCCCCAGTTTGGAGTCTGACTATCTAGCCAGGTTAGGTAGGTTGTTGTTGTTTTTTAGGGAACACCCGCTAGGCTCAATCTAGCTATACCCTTTGAGTCGCCAGTATACAGCAAACTAACTACTCACATAACTACTAGGATACTACCTCACAAAGCTAATTAAGGAACATTATACCGTCTTCCTGCAGTAGTCGAAGGCAGCATCCCCCATTCGGAAGAATTGCTGTTCTGCAACCAACACCAACACCAACCTCAAACCAATCGGCGTAGAACTATCCTGCCTACGGAGTAGATGCGCTTGAGACTAGGTAGGTGCATAGCCAACGGCTCAAGATAGACGTTCCCCACAAGCATGACATCATATGCAATCGATGTTCTGGGCGCCAGCGTGCATCTGCCTAGTTATGCTTGTTAACGCTGTTGGTTTTTCTGTGATCTCTATTGGCTCGTTGTTCTGCAGCGTGAGAATGACCGTGTAACAATTGTCCGATTGGGGCGGGCTGGAAATAGGAATGGCTAGTGTGTTATTGTTGCCTTCTAGACCTTTTTGAGATGCAAAAGATGCAATATACAATATGCAATATATATTTATATTGCATATAAATATTGTATACACCGAGCTCCGAAACATCATATAGTGATCGGCGTTCGAGTTCACATGATTTCCGGACATCTCGGCAATTTACTCCGGAATTACCGTATATAGAGCTCACATTTTGACATGGGGGATGAGAAACAAAATATGGGACCATGTACATATGTTGTACTCCGTACGGAGCACCGAGTACAGAAAGACTTGGCAAAGAGTAGTGGCAATCTTAGACTTCGATGCGAGTCAAGTAGATCCGAAACAGCCCGACCAAGCTCTCTTCTATTTAGCCTAGTCTCCGTGTTCAATCTCTTTAGCGGGTAATCTCCAGCCCCGACGGGAAATCATCCATCATCCATCCTGCTTTGGGAAAAGGGTTATTTTACCAACACGCCTGATTCATCCGCTGTAACAGGCTACCAACCAGACTAGCAGGACTAGCATCCTTCAATCTCTTTTCTCTCTCCTGCAGGTCTAGATCGTCGCTAAATTAGCGTCCCTTCAAGCCATGTGGTTGTCAAGTCCGGTTCAATCCCGGTCCAACTCCGTCTAGCCGCTGTTGGGTCTGGCGTTGATCTACTTGGGCCGTCGAGATCGACGGGTTTCTCATACCGGGGAGGAGGGGGGGGGGAGGATTCGGCGATTCGGGGAGGTGGGAGAGGCTATGCGGTTATGGACTAGTTTGTTAGCTAGGATTGGGGCTAGCCAGCTGGCAGTCATGACACATGTGGTCTTTTGTGAGGTCTATGTTTATATCCTTCCTGATGTCATAGAAAGTGATGGGATGATATGCTAGGCATCAACGAAGGGTAATTAGAGGTTGTCCCTCTCGTCTGATGGTTTGATTGAATTGATGGAGGCTGGACTTGATGTTTGATGCTAAACCGGTTCTAGTTCGAGGGCCATGCGCTTTGAAAGTCGGGCATGCTCGAATCTCTTTGAATGAGATCTTTCATCTCTTGAAAGTTGTGAATAACCTCATTTTGCAGGGAAAGAAAGGAGCGTTCTGTGCTCTTTGCTCCTTCAAAAACGTGAGACGAACATCGATCTTGGACTCATCTGATGTGTTCCAATATTGTTTCTTGATTGACGCGATTTCCAATGTTTGCTTACCTCGTCAAGACCGAGATTTTCATCATTGCTCCTTCAACTGTTGCATCCTTTTCCAAAGTTGGTTTCTTTTATCCCACGAAATTTTCGTTATGCTTTGAGCTCACTTTCCTATTGAACTATTCTCTTCTCTGATTCATTATGCCTCCGAACCCTACTATCAACACTGCCGAGACGCTTAGAGCGAGTCTGGATATTGAACGGGAACTTCCCCTGTACTCCATTCCGAGACAGGCTGGTGCATCCACTACTTCAGAATAGCAGTGCGTAACTGGAACGAGACTGAATAGGCTCGACCTTAAAAGGTAAACTGCATTCGCCATGCTATCACTTCTAAGCGTTGTCAACCATGTCGCTATGCCTATGACAAGTGTGAACCTGTGAGTATACTTATTCCTTAGTGTATATCATTCAGTCTTATGTTATACTTATTTCGAATGCTCTTTTGCAGTTCTATGAAGATATCTAAGGCCACGAGTGAACTACACGCATTGCTATAGTGGGTATTGGAGTTCTAGGTCAACGAGAAATCAGGAATCAGACAAACCGATGATGCTGCGCTGATTCACAGTATTGAAATTGTTCGAACCGTTGCAGTGGCTATACGAGCTCTCTGCTCCGCTCTCGATTGTCTGATTAAATCCTACGGCAAGGCTCATGCCTTGGTGGGCAAGCGTGGTGAAAATGCCATGAGTCTATCTCATCTTTTGCTCTTTTCCTACGCAGTACACTAACATTTCCAGAGATAAAGCTTCCTATACTTGATATTGTTCCATCTCTTGCAAGTTCCATCTCCGCTTAATCCCCTTAGTGGTGGTTACTCCTCACTCAAAGCGCGTCAAATCCGAGCATTGTTCTCGCCAGAACCTTCATCTTGCCGCCAATTTTGACTCTGGTCTACATTGGTACCTCTCCATTATCTCGTTCAAGCAACCCATCAAGGAGTTGATCCGAAATGAATATGGCCATAGTGATACCAACACCGTCACCTGGTATACCGCTATGTTGGCGACATTCCCCTTGATCATCCCTGGGTTGTAAGTACAGGTAGTGTTGTCGTCTCGTTCTCTTTTTATATTCTTTTCTTTTTCTTTTTATGTGATCTCCGTGAACTCGTTGCCTCCATTTAGCGTCCTTCATTTTTTTCTCGCAAGATTTCTCCATCTTCGTACGGTGAGGCATGGATTTTGGAAGGATCTTGTTTGAATTGGAGCTCTCACACTAAATCCACTTGCTTGGAGTCTTGGTGTCCGTTTCTTGTACTTTGTGATAATAGCTTCTCGGGCGCTAGTTATTCATCGTCTCTTTGTTTATATAAAAACATAAGTGTAAAAGTCATGCGTGTGGTTCATTGACTGCAATAAACCTCGGGAGCTGGCTGAAGGTCGTCAATATATATTGACTTGAACCAGACTATATGCGAGGACAACCGATGTGTTGGATATATATATAAGCAGTAAAGACCATAAACCGCGTAGACGGCGTTCTATGTATAACCAGGGATTAAAGCACTCTGAAACGCCAGAGATATCCAAGATATACATACACACGAACTGCTGGTAAACCCAGCTTTGACCAATGAAAGCACTATTAGTTTATTTACAAGCAAATGACCACAGACTGATGTGCATATCCATTCTCACATTAAGTACAGCTGATTGATCTCGCCTATTTACAGCCACCCATCCCTGAATCAGCCCGGACCGGAGCAAATTGCCGAACGCGAGAAGCTCATTATGGGACCGATAGGCAAAGACTTGACTGGAAACAAGAAAAGAGACCACGATGGGGATAAAAGTAAAAAAAAAAAGAATCACATAAAACGAATGATTTGCTCATAAAAAGGAAAATGTCGAGCACTGGTAGAGCCGAAATAGAAAGAAACGCCTTTTCGAACACAACGTCTCTATATCCACCCAGACTTCACTATAATTGAACAAGATACAATGATCGGGTCTTCGGCAGAGAAGGCCGGTGGTGCGGTTTCTTTCCCAATGTAGACCCCAAGAAGTGCTGATCGAGAAGCAGGGTAACGTTGTCTGAGATGTAGACACGGAGGGTATTGGTAAAAAAAAAAGAAGCAACTCAGAGGCAGGGCCGAAGAGACATCAGGTCACCAGCTGGGGACACCGATTCGGGTCAAGCCATATGCCGTTCGGATTTCATAACTCCGCTGAATAACCCGACTGAAAAAAATAATGACAACAAGATAGGGAAGCTCTCATAAAGTAGTTCGATCGAGGCAGAAATGACGTGGGTTTCGCTAATACCGAGTGGAGATAAGAAATAGAGGGAGGGGGAATGGTTCGAAAAATGGGTATTGGTTTAGCGATCAGGGTTCGTCACCTGTATCATAAGTCAGCTTGGAAACTATGTTATCAGGTGTTATGCGTGCTTACCTGTAAGATCCGGCGAGAGAAGTCATGGTCATCATCGATGCTGCCATTGCTTTGGCGGCGCTGAGCCATGTAGTCGCCATCGAACCGAGAATCGGACATCGAGGGTGGACCAGAGTCACGGCCATAGCCGCCAGTGCCACCAGCCGCAGCATTGGTCTTGTTCTTCTTGGATCGCCACCAGAAGAAGACAGCACCGCAGAGAGCAGCGAATCCAACCACTCCGACAACGACTCCGGCCGCAATGGCGGCAGTGTTCTTGCTCTGCGAGGACTTTTCATCCATATTTTCAAAGACACTGCTTTGGGTGGGCTCAGATGTCGCGGTCTCTGTTCTTTCACCGGCAGTGGTGGAAGTAGTCGAGGTAGTCCCGTCAGCTTGCGTCGTAGTTTTGCTATCGCTACTGCTTTTGGTTGAGGTTGTTGTGGTTTTGGTGTCAGAGGGGTCGGAGTACGTGGGCACATCGTCTTCCAAATTTGTGGTGTAGACAGAGTAGTAGCTGGAACCACCGCCTATTCAAGATGATCGTTAGTAAGTCAATTCTCTGGGACTTATGGGTAGGCGATATAGACATACACATATCATCGGGCCAACCACTGCACGACGTGCTGCATTTGTCGCTTGAAACCTTAGCACTGTCTGGTGGCATCGTATTACCGCACACACAGTCAGAGCCTCCTGTCAAAGCAAATGTCGCGTAGTCCTTGGCACAGTGGTCCAGGCACCATCCGGAACTCTGGTATGTCCAGCTCGTTGACTTTCCGTATCCAGGAATGCTCGAGTAGCAGCCCTTGAGTGTGCCTAATGGTGACCCACGAGGAAGCACCTTGAAGTCTTTTGCAACTGCAGAGGTGGCTGCCAGTAGCAGACTAGACACCGCGAGGGCGCCTTGGGTGTTGAAAAGCATGATGTATTGGGAGAAGAGGAAAGTCGAGTATCGAAATCAGTGTGAAAAGTAAACACCGCTGGACACAGTCACAGGGGTGTGATTGATGAAGGACTGGGGACGACCTGCGTAACCCTCAAGAACTTCTGTTTGAATGTATGCCGGTAGACGTCGTTTGTTTTCAAACTGCCCACCACGTTGGATCTGAATTATTCAGTCAGATACTTAGGGTGTATCTAACGAGGATGTCGAGGTTTTTCGCGGTCGGAAAAAAAAAGTGAAAGGAAGGTGATTTCGCGTTCTGTTGACGGGTACTCGGAGTAGGTGGTCGAGTAGAGGTTCACCCCCTACAATTCGGGAGAGAGTGAGCGACCGTGAACTAAGAAGCAGTTCAGTTGATAATCCCCAAGTAAAGGGAGTAAACGAGCGAAGAAATTGGGTTGTCGGTAACGAATGTGTGCAAAGGGGAGATGGAAAGATCAGGAGGGAAGAGGAGTGACGGATAATGGATCCCTTGAGAAAGGGACTGTCAAGGGGTCTGTGTTCCCCGGAGAAGGTATGAGGTACTTGGACTATGGGGGGCGGGCCCTGGTACACTCGAGTACCGGGTACTTTCAGTGCAGGTCTTTCACGGGTGGTTTTACTGTTGTTTGCTCCTTGTATGGTACAGTACAAAGTATACAAACAAACAGTCCTCCAATGATACGTCGAAATACATTTAGGTAATCAGGCACCCGCCTAACTAAACCAGGGGACCGAGGTGGATCAATTTCCTATTTTGGTCAGACACGGCAGCTAGATGGAGTCCTTGGGCATGCCGCTAGTCTACTTTGGGGGTCAAGTGATGATGATGAGACTCTCTGGTGTGAATCTCGTCCAATATTCAATATCCAATATTATGGAGGTGATGGAGGTTGTGGAGGTATTACTCCGTACTTTACATGAACTGATGAAAGATCGTCCTTACCACATGAAAAGGACCCTTGATGACGACTTCCAAGGTTCTTTTTTGTTTTACCCCTCAAAAATTGTACAACGCACAGCATCACTTAGCCTTCGGCTAACGCTTTGTTCTATCTTCCATCTCAGGGTCTGCCTCCGTTGATCTGCTGCGTACTCCGTATAAATGACCGGTCAACATACGCCACGGTCATTTGTGGCTGACAGTGCATCCTTGGCTGATTGTCGAGAGGAAATTCAGATCTCCATTTGATAAATTGCAGCCGAATTTTGCCGTTGAAACAAACCAAAAAAAAAAAATAAAAATTACCATTTCATTATGCAACAGGCTCATTTCCCACCCAGGCGGAGCCAATTTCAATACTCGGTACAAGCGCTAAGAACCTTGAGATTCGGTACGGAGTACTCCGTACAACATGAAACCTCAAGGATTAACATCCAGCATTTCGTATACTTTGAGTAATCGCACCTTGTACTCACCTCACCAGGTATTTCTTCTGATCCCTGTTCATGCCCCTTTTCCATGTGCGATCGAAATTATTTCCATGGGTAATGAGCGGCCACTCCCGGGTGGATCGTACCAGATTACTCTGATCTGGTCTTTCTCTACATTGATACATCGTACTGGTCTGTAACAAAACAATGCCCTGCTTCAGCCACAAAAAAACGGTTGGTATATCCCGTAACGAAAATTGCGCACTGTAAAATAGGGCATTGTGGCTCAAGATCTGCCGTCTGTGATGTGCAAGTCTACAAGTGGTTCTATAAATGGCACTAGGGTTGTGTTGTTGTACTTAGTATGTCGTTTATTGTACTCCGTATCTTGGGCTTTTTTTTTCAAGGCTGATGTGTTTGAATTGTGTTATTCGTGACCTGACTCCATAACAATATATGGTATTATTAGCATTGCCTACTACGTATTCTCGTACATATAACATCCCTGGAGATGTCGGAGGTTATTTACTCTAGCCACGTTACCATATGCGAGATTACTGACCTTTGAGACATCCATAGACCCTTTTGAATGAAGAGATAAAGTTACAAGTAAATTAGGCGGCGAAATGCGCTTCGGATGGCCAATGTGTATGATGTATCCGTTGTACCTTGCAGATCTAGTCCCTTGCAACCCGTTCTGGGCCATACATAGATGCCATACGGAGTACATAGATTCTATTGCTATTGTAACCAGACCATTTAATGATAAGCCTCATTTTAAACGGTCAATGCAACTGTCTGCCCAGGTGGACATCTTGCCACAGGACACCACGTTCAATAATTATAGCCAATTCAATGTCATCGACCTAATTCCCTTCTATGTTGTAAAGGCGCTCGTTCCCATCGAGCCTACAGAGCAAACAATAAACGCCCAAAGAGGAGCGATCTTCCAACACTGAGACATATTGCTCGCCTTTTGGTCAGGTCCGACATCCGAGTATCACTAACCCAGAGCCTCCAAAAACACGGTATGCACATGCAATACAGGGTTTGTATTGTGTCTTCGTACTCGTACACAGTAATGCCTCAACAAGCACACATGTCTAGACCTGGCCAGCCGGTATTGCCGTCTGGATACAGATATTCCGGGACCAGTGGCGTCCACTAGACCAGCTGGATTCTCCACCTGCCAAAGGAATCATGTAGAAACGCATCCCCTCGGGTACGGAATACACAGCAAGAATCAAAATCGAAAGCGAAAAGGCTCTGTTTAATTCTGGATCGTAATCATTTGGATGTTGCGATGAGTTCAATTTCTTTAAACTGTGGCTAAAGAGTCTTCGAATTCGAATATCAAAGTGAAACTTGCGTCTGGGTCTAGACCCTGCGTGCCTGGCCAAGAGAGATCATTCTAATTTTAAAATTCTAAAAATTCTGATTTGGCCTGTGACCTTTAGTCTATCTGCCATATTCTAGATCATGCGGAAGGCCCGGCTCGATGGTTACCCCGGAAGAGAGAGTATCATTTCGCTTAGGGATATGACCCTGTCTAACCATGTTGGACATACCTAAGTAGTTATCGTCCTAAGGCAAGAGTACCCGACTCACCCCATATTACAATACATAATAATGAGAGCCGATATCAACATTAAATACTAAATGTTACATATACACAAGGGGAAAAAAAAAAGAAGAAGAAGCTTATTATTACTCAAGTCCAACACAACACGAACCAGATTGAAAAAGAACCCGGAAAACAATACTATCAAACCCAAGCCTCAGACCTCAGATATACGAGTAACTTGCACATATTCCCACCGACCTATCTGGAACCCGTCGCTGGACACCATCATGGTCCACTTCCTTCTCATAGAACCAACACCATCCACGAGCACAAACATAATGAATCCCATGTTGCACCTCCTTCGAAGTCCCCGATATCTGCCTGCGGGTGTACTCGCCGCATTGGCAGAGCGGGTTAGCCGGACTTATCCCGCGTTGATCAGCAAAGCAGATGAACCGATCACATGGGTAGCATTTGTAATATGGGCGACCTGCATTGCCGTTCGGGTTGTTGTCGTTGACTTTCAGTCTCATACCATCTTCGTAGCATTTAGGGCATCTTGGGGGTTGGAGTCTGGTGATCGTCATCGCTGTAGTCGTGATATGCTTGGTCTGCCATAGTGGGTGGCTTAGATATGATCTTGTGAGCTGGTGATAGGGCTTTCTATGTAAACTTGCCTTTGCTTTAGATTATCTGTATTCAACGATTGTTTGTTGTCGTATCGAAGTCCTCGTTCATGATCCTGGACGCTGTGAGAGAGACCTTGATACCTAGCCAAGTGGTCATTATGACGATCTCTATAGGTCAATATTGCGTGAATGTCTACATATGTATATTACCGAAATAATTTCCATGGTTCAACTTGCAACCACCCATGAATGATGACAATGAATATCCAGCACTTGCAAATCTGGGTTTAATACATTGGCATTGTAAACTACAGTAACCCCCACGCCAAACCCTCCACGGGAGCCATATTCCTCAAGAGTGCTTTGTAAGTATATAATAGGTGCCCAGGAACTATAAGTTCACGGCAATTGTCCGTAGTATGGCGGCTTACATTGGTTGTGGGTTTCAGGAACTAATTGGCCATTATACTCGGTTATATATATCAGGTTCCTCCACGCAAATTTTTTTTTTACCACTCACATACATAAAAAGACATCATAAGGCCGAAGTGGTCAGCATTGCGTGTGCATCTGCGCGCTGTTAAAGTTGATAGAGTATCCATGGCTAACTTGCTCATATATCCAAGATTGAGGACAAGCGGTTGGGCTGTTGCCGAAAGCTACATTTTCAACATGTTGACCTTCTTGGCCACAGTCAATCCAACCCCTACGCAGAAGCCACAATGACTATAGTCAATCTATGCAATTGAAATTCAATTAAGCATCCTTATTTAAGTGCATCGAGATCATGCTATGCCTTGCCTACAAACGAAGGCCCTCTCGATATTTATTTTCAGTTGTCCAAGTTGAGAGAGACAACAGACACAGGCATTTTTTTTTCCAAGAGTAAATGCGCGGCCAAGTTTGGGTTGAGCTCATGGCTTAGGAATGTGTATCGTCTTGCTGACCATCATGCATCCATGCAGAACGAACATCAGGACCACGGGGTGGAATTCGAAGATGGTACCTTCTGCGACAAGACCAAGAGGGATGTTCTCGTGTGTCCAGCTTTGAGAAACCCAGTAGGCCATAAGGGAAGCGATTGACAGAGTGGTCGGAATAGGTGTGCCTTCGAAGTACTTGGATTTGCCAGTCTGGTCCTTGGGAAGCACGGCTACAGTCACGTTGAACCGGGCGAGGCGGGTCAGACCGCAGAGAACGAAGAATGTGAGGAAGACGTGATCAAGCGAGGTCCGGATACCAAGAGCGAATGCGGCAGCGGCGGGAGCGAGACCGAAGGAGATCTAGTTGGAATAGGAGAGTTAGCAACGGTTCGGTTGTGGTTACTTGCCGGGATCATCTACCAAGTCCGCTAGCGAGTCGAGCTCTTGTCCCATGAGAGACGACTTCTTGCGCCATCTTGCGACTTTGCCATCCATAAAGTCGAAGAACAGACCGAAAGGCATGAATGCGAGGGCGGCCCAGATGGCACCGTATTCAGTTGGGTCTCCGAGGCAGTAGCGCATGGAGGAAAAGACCGACATGACTGCTCAACATATTAGTTGCGGATTGGAAAAACGGTTGGGAAATATGAGCTTGCCTCCGCAGAAACCTAATATAAAGAGTTAGCGAGTCAATTCAATCCACCCCTTATGATGTTGCATTCTCTTACCATTCATTTCAGTAATCAGATCAGCAAGATGCATGGCCCTATTGAATGTTAGGCTGAGCCGAGGGCAAAGGAGCGCGGGAAGCACGAGACTGACTTCACCATGCTAAAATGACCATGATCCGAGGAAAGCAGCATTTTCTGCTTCTCCTGGCCTGGGAAATGTCAGCCATATTGCCAATGGACGCCCAGAGGGAGCTAAATCGCACCTCCATCACCTGAAGGTGGGACACTGCTGGAGGAATTGCTCGATGCCATGGCCGATGTCCGACGAGACATGCTCAAATGGATATCAGATTCGAAGAAAATTTATGGCAAAAGGATACTCTGTCTCAATAAGATGTCTAAAAGGCAAGATTGGGTAAGAAGAATAAAAATGCTGTCAATCCTGCTTGGGAGTGTTGACGGACGCACAGATTCGCTGAGCGGTCAACGTCATTTCAAACTGCAGGCAGGCAGAGGCGGTGCAGCTGCGCCACATCCACTAGCCACATCCCAACCAAATGTTCGAGCCGATTATCCCCGAATTTCTAAACGAGTTGCTATGGTTTAATATGCAATTGCAAGTTCTGGAAAATCCAATGAAAATAACAGAAACATTTTTGACTGGTGATATTCTACAGCCTGCAGCCAGTGAAGTTGCAATTGCGCAGGATGCACAAGAAGACGGAAAGATATTCCTGAAAAAGCTCCCAGATCCCCCAAAACGCCATAAAGAGACAGTACATTTGGATCGATCAATAGCCGCGACCGCGGAAGCCACCACCACCACGGGGGGCACCGCGACCACCTCCACGAGAGAAGCCACCGCTACCGCCGAAACCACCACCGCGACCACCACCGAAACCACCACCACCACGACCACCACCGAAGCCACCACGGCCACGGGGAGCACCACCACGGGCACCGAATCCACCGCGACCACGGGGAGCACCGAATCCACCACGGCCACGGGGAGCACCACCACCGGCGCGCTTGGGCTTAGCAGCTCCTGGGGGAGGCTTGGGCTTGGGGAGGAACCTAAGAGGTGAGTTAGTCAGAGCGTAGAAGAATGAGTAGAGCAGTGAATCATACTTCTCGAGAGGGAGCAGCTTATCTCCACCAATGTAGACCTTGTCACCAGCCTTGAAGGAAGTGGCGACAATACCGTCCTGGGGCTTGACGGTGAAGTAGACCTGGTTAATGGGACCGAGAATTTCATCGACCTTGCCGATTTGAGTCTATAAAACCAGTTAGGTCATGGACTTGTATATTATATTGGTTCGGTGGAGTATTGGCGTACCTTGTTCTCCAAGTAGATAGGAGCGTTGAAGTAAGGAATCTTGGGGTTGACCGATTCGCAGACCATCTCACCCTCGCAAGAGTGCATCACGGAACCCAACTCTATCGGAATATCAGCGACATGAATCAATTATAGTCAGGTTCAGAAAAATAATTACCCAGAACCTGGGCTGGGGGGCCGAATGACTGCTGGAAGCCTCCGCGACCTGCAATAAAAAAAATTTCGTTAGCTCCTTTTAACTTCTCACATCGCATTCACGTTGGAAAATTCTCACCACCACGGCCACCACCGAAACCTCCCCGGTTGGCACCAGAAGCGTTACCACGACCACGGAAAGACATTTTGTGGTGATAAGGGTGATTGACTTGACAAAGCTGGAGAAGTTTTCGCTTGGTGGAAACTTGAAGCGGTAAAGTGTCGGCTAAGGGCAGTAACACCACGTGATCACTGTCTCACCGCCCTCACGAAGAGTCATTTTCCCCTCCACGCGGAGTATACCACAATCAGAGTTTTTGCTTACAGTCCAATTCCCTTGTGTCATCGCTCCAAGGGTTGTCAAAATGGCATCCGAAGCCCCCAAGGATCTGCCTGTACGGCCTGCCGCCGAAGCGCAGGCTAACAGCGCCTCTGAAGCTGCCTCTGCCCCTCCAAAAGATGCGAAAACGAAATCCAAGCAGGCCCCGAGCCCCGATACTCTCCCAGAGTTCATGATTGAGCGAAACAAGCTCTTCGAGGAACTCTGGCAGCAACATCTCGAGGAGACCAAGACCCGTCCCCACCCAGAGATCAACGTTACCCTTGACATTGGTGATGGCAAACCCCCCTCCTCGGTCCCCGCCAAAGCCTTCGAGACCACCCCTGGATCTTTTCTGCGTGATGTGCCCAAGGATATAAGTGCCGATATTGTTATCTCCAAGGTTGATGGAGAGTTGTGGGATTTGAACCGGCCTCTGGAGAAGGACTGTAATGTGCTTCTTGTGCCTTTTAGCAACCCCGAGGCCCGTGAGGTATTCTGGCACTCCAGTGCGCACACGCTGGGTGAAGCATGTGAATGCCATTACCAAGCCCTCTTGAGCCATGGTCCGCCTACTGCACAGGGTTTCTTCTACGATATGGCCATGCCCGACGGGTATGTTATTCTTATCGCTTACTATTCACAATGGCGTTAATGCTAATATATGTGGGAAAACAGACAGGTTGTCAAGGAGGCTGACTGGAAGGCACTTGACACCAAGGCTGCACGTATCTTCAAGGAGAAGCAAAGCTTCGACCGTTTGGATGTTTCCAAGGAGAACCTCAGGAAGATGTTCGCATACAGCAAATACAAGCTGCACTATATTGATAAGCTTGTCACCGGCGAGAGTAGCACCGTTTACCGTTGCGGTACCCTTGTCGATCTCTGCAGAGGCCCTCACATTCAGAACACCGGCAAAATCAAGACCTTTAAGATCATGCAGGTAAGTGTGACTGGTCGACCCATTGGCCGAGGAAGACACATACTAATCTTTACTCCTAGAACTCATCGGCCTACTTCCTTGGCGACCAGTCCAACGACTCTCTGCAGCGTATTCGTGGTGTTGCCTTCCCCGACAAGAAGCTGATGGCTGAGCACTTGAAGTTCTTGGAGGAAGCTGAGAAGCGGAACCACCTGAGAATCGGCAAGGAGCAAGAGCTGTTTTTCTTTGACGAGGTGTCCCCTGGCTGCCCGTTCCTCCTCCCCAACGGAACCAAGATCTTGAACCAGATCCAGTCGCTTCTACGTACTGAATACCGCAAGCGAGGCTACCAGGAGGTCCAGACCCCCAACATGTACGACGTTAGTATCTGGAAGACTTCCGGACACTGGGCTCACTACAAGGATGATATGTTCAAGTTGGATGTCGAGAAGCGCGAGTGGGCTCTTAAGCCCATGAACTGCCCTGGACACTTCGCTCTCTTCGCCCACCGTGAACGTAGCTACCGTGAGCTTCCTATGCGTATTGCAGACTTCGGTGTTTTGCACCGCAATGAGGCTTCTGGTGCTCTTCAAGGCCTGACAAGAGTACGCCGTTTCCAACAGGATGATGGTCATATCATATGTTCGCGCGCGCAAATTATGTCCGAGGTCGAGGGTCTGTTCGATTTCTTGGATTCCATATATGGGCTGTTTGGCTTCACCTTCAAGTTGAAGCTGTCCACTCGCCCCGAGAAGTATATGGGATCGTTGGAGACCTGGGACCACGCCGAGGACCAGCTTAAGAAGGCTTTGACTAAGTTCAAGGGTAATGATTGGATCATTAATGAGGGTGACGGTGCCTTCTACGGACCCAAGATCGACATCACCATCGAGGATGCTCTCAAGCGTGAATTCCAATGCGCGACCATCCAGCTGGACTACCAAGCTCCGCTGAACTTCAAGCTGGAGTACCAGACCAACGAAAACCTGGAGAAGACCACCGCGGAGGACAAGAAGGAGGGCGAGCCCAAGTCCGACGACCTGCCCCCCGGCCGTGCCCGCCCTGTTGTCATCCACCGTGCTATTATTGGCAGCTTCGAGCGATTCCTGGGTATCTTGATCGAGCACTTTGGTGGCAAGTGGCCGTTCTGGATCAGTCCGCGCCAGATTCTAATTGTGCCGGTGATGCCGGCTCTGAACGATTACGCTGAGGAGCTGCAGCGTATCCTGCAGGGTGACAAGTTGAATGTGGACGTTGACGTCAGTGGCAACACCCTGCAGAAGAAGATCCGTACTGGCCAGCTGGCCCAGTACAACTTCATCTTTGTTGTGGGTGCCCAGGAGAAGGAGTCACGCACTGTCAACATTCGCAACCGTGATGATCCTGCAACCCAGAACAAGGGTGTCATGGTCCCTCTGGAGGAGGCACGGCTCAAGCTCCGGGCATTGCGCAAGGAGCGTCGACTGGAGAGCACTCTGTAGGGGATAAATTCGTTACCGATTTACGAAAAGTGAAATGAATTACATGCGGTTATTCTACTGATTTTATTAAATAAATCCCATACATTGCTCATGCCGTAAGTAGCGTAATTGGGGTCTAAGTTAAACCACAGAATGCTGTACTCTTAAAGCGAACACAACTTGGGTATATAAACATCTTCCTGGCATTAGAGACATGCCTAGTCTAAGTTTAGCCTACTCACGAAGTACGGAGTAGTGATCCTATTAAAAAAAAAATTTGAGGTTTCTGCGCTTTTGGCCTCTATGACCTGCAGTATTATAAGCCCTACTTTTTTCTCTCCGTACTCCGTACTCCGTATAAGAAATCTTTATCACAATCCAACAACTCCGTATAGTAGAGACTTTCTAGATTTGAGGTTATAGAAGGAAAGAATGCTTTAATATCTGTTTCAATTCCCTGTCCTATATCTTAGGTCTGAGACAGCCATATTTCCCATTGCGTAGCTAGCATAGTTCTCTCTCTCTTAACCATCATTAGTATCATTATATTGACTACTAATTTCTGCTCTCGCATGTAGTGCTTTGGTATTATAGGCCAAAGAAAACCCCTTTGGAATTAACCACAGCGATGCCATTATACAGACAAGGACAGGTGCCATTCTCCGATGTCTTAAGTTTCTTTAACCATTCAACCACATCTTTAAGACAAAGTAGGTTCCACATGATGAGTGGAACACAAACGGAGGACGAGGAGGCTTCAAGGGTTGACAATGGTAGGAAAAATGGCAGAGTAAAAGACCTCACCATCCATTTTAAAAGAGAAATGCACGTCGTCGACAACCTCGGCCCTTAATGAGGTGGATTGCTTCTACCCTGTCCTGCAGCGTTGCCAGGCCGAATTGATGAGCATGGTGTGTGTCTGGGGGTTTCCCGAACGTCAGGAGCCTGCCTTTTTTTGTTTCCTCGCACTATGTCTTGTATCTTAGGTTTACTATTGTAGTTCTAGTCTGTAAGGATCCGTGTTCCAGCTTCATTCAACCCAGATAGCTTCTATATGACCTGATTCATTATACCTTTTGTTGATATGGGAATTTGGGCTACCGTAGAATTCTTCTTGCTCATTCGTCCACTTTAGGTCTTATAGGAGGCATCTTATTGCATCTTATTGTTCGCTTTGCCGAGGCCTCACATCTTTATCTTCCCAGACCACTTTCACCCACATCTCAACTAGGCCTCATCCTACTGTTTGCTCTACTAAGATCTCGACACCTTCATCTTCCCTAGTCACTTCCACTAACATCTCACTCAGACCTCACTGAAATCTCAGTTAGGCCTCATAGGCGTTATCGTACTACCTGCCCTACTAAGGTCTTGGACACCTTCCTCTCCCTCAACTACTCAGCTTCATAGGTGTTATCCTACTGTTTGACCTGTTGAGATCTCGACACTTTCATATCCTTTACCCACTTTCATCACCGCATCAATGGAGAAAGGGCGCTTTCCATGCCCGCATGCAGAGGAGCTTGGATGCGACAAGACTTTTACATCGAAAGGCAATGCAAACAAGCATGATGAGAGGATCCACGGTCAAAGACAACGCTTCCCATGCCCCCGCGCAGAAGAACTTGATTGCGACAAGACTTTTGGCTCTAAAGGGGATGCAATTGCGCATGTTAAGAGGGTGCATGACCAAATCAAATGGCCATGTCCCTTGGCAGAAGAAGAGGGGTGTACTATGCAACTCGGTACCAAACAGGCAGCTAAGAGGCACGCAGAGGCTGTTCATGGTGACAGCCAAACTCGGCCAAGGTTTCCTTGCCCACATGCAGAAGACCTTAGTTGCAACAAGACCTTTTTCTCAAACGCGAATGCAAAAAAGCATTCTAGAGAGGTGCATGACCAAGTAAAATGGCCCTGTCCCTTGGCAGAAGAGAAGGGATGCACCATGGAATTTTCTTCGAAGAATGGGGCTGAAGTGCACGCAACGAGGACTCATGGCGATAAGGGTCCTTCTAAGTCTTTGAAAGGGTCACAAGGGTTTCCTTGCCCGCGCGCAAAGGATTTCAACTGTGCCAAGACCTTCGCCTCGAGTCAAAATGCCATTAGGCATGATAAAGAGGCGCACGACGGAAAAAAATGGCCATGTCCCTTGGCAGAAGAGGAAGGGTGTACCTTGGAATTCACTGATCCCGGCAATGCCAAGCGCCACGCAAATAATGCGCACGGTGATGATGTGAAGCAAACCCAGAAAGATATTCCCTGTCCACGTGCGAAGGAGGAAAAATGCTCCAAAATGTTCTTTGAGCGAAGCTATGCGAAAACGCATTCTATGATGGCACATGGCAAATTTGAGCCAGATGTGACCTTCATTCCGGCGTGGCCCAGGACATCGCGAGATATTTCCCTTAGAGACGTGGACGGGGAAATGCTACCTGGGTGGGAAAATCTTCCAAAGGCAACCTTTCTGGACGGCAAGTGGATATGCCCTGACCCAAGTTGCAGCACGACATACTTGACCTCCGGGAGGATACAGAATCACTATTTAGCAGTACACATGAGGGCTCGTTGGCCCTGTGTGTACGCTGAACAATCCCGCTGTGACAGAACGTTCTCGTCAATCTACGATGCTAAACAGCACGCAGAGGAGCATTTTCCGAGGTCCAGGTGGATATGCCAGTACCATCGATGCCTTGCTCATATTCAGGGTAGAAGGCAGTCAAAATCTAGCACCGCAGCCCATTATAACATGCATGTTCAACGAGGGCACTTCAAAGATCAGGAATACAAACCCTTCAAGGTAGGTGACAAAAAAGAACAAATGGGCGTCATCTAATGAGAATAATAGGTCCCGAATCCGCTTTCCGATGGCATTATCGAAGCCGAGCTGGCAAATCTCGAAGTAGCCGGAGATACAGACCAGGAGAGGGAAGCCGAGGACAACGGAGTTGAGAACCCTGAGGAAGACGAAGACGAAGACGGAAGAGATCTGGGGAGCGCATCTGGGGACGACGAAGTTGACAATTCCGAGGATGTTGAACCGACCGCAGAAGCGGCAGTTGCGTGGCTGGGCGATCTGCCCAAAGACCAAAAGATTCTCAGAGAAGGTAAGACACACAAGATATTGCTGCCTTGTGCCTCATTGCTGATTCCCGTACTTTAGCTGCTCGATCTGAAGGCCTGCTCCACTTCGGCCTTAAGTGCCCAGGGCCGGAAAGGGTCGTTGGCGGATTAGTGCTTGGTACACAGGTGTGCCCACGCAGCGCGATCATCTCGTTCGAGACGGGGGCTTTTTACAGAGTTCATGCGAGCAACCATATTGGGCTCAAATGTCGATGTGCGCCTTGCAACGGGCGGTTTATCTTCAATGAATTCTTACGACGCAATTTCCTAGAAAGAGATGCCCAGCAGATATTTTGCAGTAACCAACACTGCATAAGCACTGTGTGGGAGGGGTCTAAATTCTGCCGAAAACACTTTCTTACCTGGAAACCGGGCCTCCCCGGGGAGGAAGAAAGGAAAGAGCTGAAAGCCTTGTTTGAGGAAGCGAGTCTGGTCCAGTGGCACCCGGAAACGGACGCAATGGCTGAAGTCATGAAGAGGATTGAGGGTCAACCGAAGGTTCCGGCCTCACAAGTGGCTAACATTGATTTGGAATTCACATTCTTTTCTCGGGAGGTCTTACAGATCGGAATAGCCGATATGGAGGGAAACAATGTTCTCGATTGTTTACCTCGGTACGGCGAGGGGATAGTGGCGCCTTCCTCCAAAAATCACCTTCCTGCTCCGCCAACTTGGGGACAACTGGCACAGAAGCAAAAGATCCAGGCGTATTTCACCCAAGATGGGACGCTGGATGCGCAGGGGGTCGTTCGAAAGCTGCAGGAATCAGGTATCTCTCAGGATACGATGTTCCTCTCGTGGGCATCGTGGCCCTTTGACCTTGCCTATTTGCGAGACTGGCTGGAACAAGAGGGTTTCCATGATATCCTACCTGGGAACGAAAATGTATGTTTGCTCTATCACGAATTCAGAGTGAACCTGGAGAGAATAATAGGGAGGACTTGCCACCGAGGGAAGGCGTTCCCTCTAAGACTGCCTGTAGTCTTCCCTTTACTTTTCGGCGAGGAGGACCCTCTGTCCGGCAAAAACCACCACGCGCTCATCGACTCCAAACAATTATGCCGCATGGCAAAATTGTTTATGGACCTTTGCAAACCCCCCGGGCAACGACTGGGAATTGATAAGCTGCGTTCCGGAAAGAGGCAACGGAAGATTGAGGAGTTTCTCTCTTCCGTTAGCCTCAATAAGAGGCCAAAGAGCTCTTGAGATTGCTTCGTTTTTCTTTTCACCAATCCCCGGGTGTCTGGCGATATCTTGGAACCTTTCCAACCTTGGAAGGTTAGGGCTGGCTTCTGGTCTCACGGGGCGGGCTCCAGTGGCAGAATCGACCCCTTTCTCCGTTCTTATCTGCCAACCTGCCAACCTTGGAAGCTCCTACAACATGTACGAAGTGAGCATAAAATGAATTTCGAGTCTCGTTTCCAGTTCTCAGTTGGGACTCAACATTGAACCTACGAGGCTGAAACATGTTGTGGATACTCGCCTCATTTGAAACTTTTGACTAGCAATACTCCGTCCCTCTGCAGCCTATCCACAGGGGCAAGATGACATATGACAGCTGCAATACCCAAATACATTCTGAACGGCCCACTTGACCTGAAACACCCAAAGGCCCGTGGACAGGTTTCAGCCATGCTCTTTCTTCTTGGTGTAGCTTTCTTTCAAGGCTGTATGCAGATACTTGGATACTAGGTACTCCGTATACTATGCATGCAGATAGTATACAAAGAAATCCCCTCTATTTCACCTTTGACCCTTTCACAACAAAATCAATCCTTGGGTATTCAAGTCTTCCCAGTATTCCCCAGTAGATCTTTTTTTCTTGTTAAATTTAGGAATTGTTCTTTGATCCCAATTTCATTCAAAACAACGCAAGAGTGGACTAAACACTTTTTTTACGTGGATCACCCGCGGGGACTGCGGGGCTGAATCCCATCACACTTCTCTCAACTCCCATCACCCTTTTTTTCCCCCTTCAACCTCTTTCTTTTTGCTTTTTAAGACCCTGGACCTTCGTTAATTCCATATTCCTCTATCGCTTTGCCTTCCCTCCAACATTCTACGACTATACGACGCGACAACTCGCCATGGCTGATTTACAAGGTCGGAAGGTCTTCAAGGTTTTCAACCAGGACTTTATCGTGAGCGAGCAATACAATGTGACAAAGGAGCTGGGTCAGGGAGCCTACGGCATCGTGTGGTAGGTATTTCAGACAGCAAGCGTGGACACCGGAGGACACTGGAGAGACACATGTGCTGATACTCCTAAGCGCCGCAACCAACGTGCAGACTGGCGAGGGTGTCGCCGTCAAGAAGGTCACCAATGTCTTCAGCAAGAAGATCCTAGCCAAGCGGGCTTTGCGAGAGATCAAGCTGCTCCAGCATTTCCGTGGCCATCGCAATGTAGGCCGCAGCTCACCCTTATCAATACCTCGTACCTGCTAACTCAGCCCTCCAGATCACATGCCTGTACGATATGGATATTCCCCGACCGGACAACTTTAACGAAACATATCTCTATGAGGGTAGGTGCTGCTCTGCTGTTATATATCGGATAGAGCCGGACTGATAATCCTGCAGAGTTGATGGAATGTGATCTGGCTGCTATCATCCGCTCCGGCCAGCCGTTGACCGATGCCCACTTCCAATCCTTCATCTACCAGATCCTCTGCGGTCTCAAGTACATCCACTCCGCCAACGTCCTGCACCGCGATCTCAAACCCGGTAACCTGCTGGTCAATGCCGACTGCGAGCTCAAGATTTGTGACTTCGGCCTAGCTCGTGGTTTCTCTATTGACCCGGAGGAGAACGCAGGCTACATGACCGAGTACGTCGCCACCAGATGGTACCGTGCGCCAGAGATCATGTTGAGCTTCCAAAGCTACACCAAAGCAAGTACGTAACGCCACACCGTAATTTGCCACCCAAGCAGAGTCCCCGCTAACCCCACATCTACAGTTGACGTATGGTCCGTGGGCTGCATCCTTGCCGAGCTCCTCGGCGGCCGACCCTTCTTCAAGGGCCGCGACTACGTCGACCAGCTGAACCAGATCCTGCACTACCTGGGCACACCGAACGAGGAAACCCTGGCACGTATTGGTTCCCCTCGCGCCCAAGAATACGTGCGCAACCTGCCCTTCATGCCCAAGGTCGCCTTCAAGCAGCTGTTCCCTCAAGCCAACCCCGATGCGTTGGACCTGTTGGACCGCATGTTAGCATTCGATCCGTCGTCTCGTATCTCCGTCGAGGAGGCTCTCGAGCACCCCTACCTGCACATCTGGCATGACGCCTCCGACGAGCCTAACTGCCCCACAACCTTCGACTTCCACTTCGAGGTTGTCGACGAAGTCCCCGACATGCGCAAGATGATCCTCGATGAGGTCATCCGCTTCCGCGCTACCGTCCGCCAGCAATCGCAGGCCCACGCCGCCCAGCAACAGCAGATCGCTCAGCAGACTAACATCCCCATTCCGGATAACCAACAGGGTCCTTGGAAGACCGAGGATCCCCGACCCCAGGAGGCTACCGCTGGCGGTGGTTACAACCCTAATGACTTGGAATCCTCGCTGCAGCGCGGCATGGACGTGCATCACCGTTGATACCTTTTGTTTTCTTTCTGCCGTTTTCTCGACTTGTTGGTTGTTCGGCGTGTTGAATCCAATGTCTTCTATCGCGCCCTGCATGTTGATCTAATTTAGCCAAGAGATACCTTCAGAGAAACAAAAAAAGACTGGGGCGATTTACATGGGGTTTTCTTTTCATTTTTCATTAACTGCGCTATCTCGAACTCGACTTTCTCATCTCTATTTGTTCTGCGGTCTGCTCCCCAATTTTATAGCTTTTGGATTGTGTCTGCGTTTCCTATTTCCTTCTGGTGTGACCTTCCGAATCCTTTCACCACTTCCACAGTTTAAAGGTGCTGTTGGTTGTGATTCCTGGTTGGATATGATACTTCATTACCCTGTGCATTGCATCTCTTAAGTAGGTTCATCACTAGATACATAGATTGTCAATCAAGTCTCCCCCTCATCAGGTCTCTTATCATTGATATAAGGATCCATCGAAACCCGACATAACTCAAATCTATTAGCTTTTGTACCTACCACTCTCGATACCTATAAGGATTTGGCTCTACATCACTATCACTGTATGAGATGCTCGCTAGCTTCTAACCCCTCTGTTTCCAACTCTACCATAATAATCGAACCACCCTCCAAGCTTTAATCGCTAGGAACTAGATATACCGGAGAGTTGTAAACAAAGAAACCCAGGCACGTGCCTGCCACCTGACAGCACCTACCCAAATAGGAAGGACCCTAGGCGGTACCTTTCTGCCCAAAAGTGAGGTTATATTGAACTGAACGGATCCATATATCGCCCTTCGGGGCATATGGTCAAATGAAAATATACAGAGAAGATTAGCATGGCCCCTGCACTAAGGATGACACGCTCAATCAAAGAGAAGCTTACCTATTTTTTTTCTTTTTCGAGCTTCGATTTCGAGGCTATACGGATGTGGGTCTTTTGTATTTTAGATGCAATGTGATTGGTCTTACGCTATTGGGAAATTGAAATCACGTGCCTATATTCAACGGCCGGGTTTCGAATGACGTTGGCGACGAATCCACTTTTATTTTTGGATCTGCAATTTATGTTGTAGGGCTATGCTATCTACGTGCCACTATTACCCCAACGGAATTTGTGGATGTGTGATCTTCTCCCGTGGTATAGGTGGACTTAGAGTAAAAATTGAATTATATTGTATACCGTTAACTACCTGTGAAGATTTTGAGCGACTATGAAGAGCAAAACTAGAGAAGTTTAACCTTGTCATACCAGCACTTTGTAAGGCTAGGCTACATGCAGGAGGTCATGCTGTATCTTGGGCAGATAGCTCTGTTAGTGCTGGTGAAATGTATAGAAGCACATGACATGAACGAGCGGGCGATTTGGTGATACTGTGTGAGCCATGAGTCTTTTTGGAATACATTGCAAACTTTGGAAAGAGCACCGGGGCATACTCAAGACAAAGGGATAACTAGACCAGACAAAACATACATATAGATAAAGAAATGAACCAGAAGAGAAGAAATGAAATTCATGCATTCATATACGATGTCATCGCAAAACTAACCGACTATAGAGTAGACAAGCCTTACAAACTAAGCCAAGATTTTTAATACCAAGACCAAGACAAAGGCTAAGACTAAGACTAGGTAAGAATCAATATATCTCAATAATAATACCCTCTCCACCAAACAGCCATGCAAGCCGCAACAACCAGATCAAGCATTTTAATCCCCTCATCTTCAATAACCAACTTGCCCAATTTCGCACTCTCCCCCCTTAACCCACCACCAGCAGGCTCTCTAGCAAGCGAGAAATCCAAGCGCTCCTCATCAGAATCATGATCCATATCCCCACCACTACTATTACTCGTACTGCGGTGATGAGAAACGGGGTGGAATTGGCTCTGGCGCGCGAAGCGTTGGGCGCGCATAGAGGTTTTGCGGAGGAGTGTTGAGGGGTTGAGGTTTGGGCGCGAGGCTGTGGGGGTTGAGGCGGGGAGAGGTGGGGGGTGTGAGCCTGGGCCTGTGTGTGCTCGCGGCCGGGAATAGGTATTTGGATTTAGGAGTTGGGAGAGGGAGTTGCGCTTGGCGGATGTGTAGCTGTTGTTGGAAGAGGATGGTTGGAGTGGTCCTCCGTCGCAGCTGTTATTGTCGTTTGTGCTATCGTTCAGGCGGGTGAGGGACTGGGTTTGGATTTGGCTTTGCGTGAAGGGGGACATGTGGTTTGGATGAGGTTTGTGGGTTGCATGGTGGACGTGCGAGTGGAGATTTGCTGCTTGGAAAGGAGTGTTGAAACGGAGCTCGGCCACAGTTACTGCGGGCGGTGCTTCTGCTTCGCCATTGGGAGGGACGAAGCCGCCGGGTGTCGGAATCATGTGTTTGCATTTGAGGCTTCGGCCGTTCACGCTGTTTGTAAAGGTACATGTGCCATTCCAGGGAGAAGTGAAGACGTAGTAACCGCTTTTTAGCTTGGATGGGCCATCTGGGGTGTGGCTGTTGCTGCCATCTGCGGCAACGGACTCGTCGAATGGCTTTGATACGCAGAGTTGGCGGTGGAACTTCCGTGGGCCGGTTGGCTGCTGCTTTGCTTGCTCGGTGGCTAAAGACTGGGCAATGACAGAGTTGGGTAGGCGTCCGATTCCCGTCGGGATATTGCCTGCCAGGCTAGATAACGAAGGCATCTCATTTGAGCCCGCGAACCTATTATATCCTGGCGTGGAAATCTCGATATCGACGGTGTTGCGGTCCATGCGGGGGGTTGATATAGTTGCCACATTCCATTGTGTACCAGACGTGGGATCACGTCGAATGAGCGTGATATGGAAGCCAGCATTGCTAGGAGGGTTGCCATGTGCGTTTCTATGCCGGTTAGGAGATTGCCCGGGGCTTCCTAATGGTGATCCGGTACGGTTATGCGAAGAACGAGGCCGAAAATGTGGTCTAGAAGAGTCAAGGCTATGACGGCCAGCCGACAGTGCCTCGTACTTCGCCTCATACTTCTCCTTCCAGTTCTCCCCTCGGGTTTGCAATTGTTCGGCAAATGCGCTCCATCGGGATGTCCTTTTAGACGGGTCTTCGCCTGTTGCAGAATTGGCCCATGACTCTTCACCAGGCGGCAAGGGAGGCAAAGGTCGATGCGGCGCACCGCTCTTACCACCCGATTCTACCGATACCGCTCCAGGGATATTATTATTTAAAGGAGGCTGTATGTTGGCGACTGGAGTCCCAGAGAAAGATACATTCTCCGCAGTAACCTGCGGCATATGGATTGGCCGTGGTGGCAATGTCGGAGAAGCAGTGGCATCCTGCGGCATTGGAATTGGACGTGGTGGTAAGGCCGGAGAAGCAATATCATCCTGCAGCACAGGGATTGGGCGTGATGGCAAAACGGGGGGAGCAGTGGCATCCTGTTGAGGCGGTGCCAGCGAAGGCTCGGGGTTGACGTCCCCTCCTCCACCAACTGGTTTCCGGCGCACATTGTTCAGCCGCACAAACTCGCGTTGTGCCGGGTCGTCGGCATCCGCTTTCTCGAGGCGCTCCTTGCGTAATTGGGCCTGCTTTTCGCGCTCTTCCTCCACTTCCTGGAGCAGGCTATCATCGTCGGGAGTCGCGACATGGAGATAATAAAGAGAGGCGTTGATCGCCTCAGCGGAGACGCTGGATTTCGTCGGTGGTTTGAGAGGTGAGAGGAAAATGTCTGCATATTAAACAGTGGTCAGTTATGGTTTATCTCCATTTGGTTGTCAAAGCACGCTAATGCGCAAGTATAGGACTTTCAAAAGCGAAAGACAGAGAGCGGGATGTCAATATTGTAGAATTTATTCATACCTTTGCTTCCTGGTACACGCACAATGTACAGAGAGAGTGGTTCGTGCTTCTCGTGAGTGGGATTTCGTGGGTAGGCGGGGGGATTTGATGCGATATTGGTAACCGACGACAGTGATCGTGCCTCGACGGGGCCCTGAGGAACGGTAGACATTGCGGACAAGGCCGCGATCCACCCGGACAAGAAACGCAGGTATAATATTGAAAGACTGAGGTTATGTTGAGTTGAGGTTGCCAAATAAACAATGGGGCTCTCGGTAGTGGGCGGAGTTGGTCCGCCGGAAGGGGCACCTCTGGTTTAATTCTGAATTCTCTTCTGATCTCTTTTCTGATTTCTGTTCATCAGTGGGGTGAAGTTGCACACGCAAGACACCAAGGGACGCAAGGACAAGGAACAAGGATATAATGCTGCCTATGGTGGCGCAGTACGCGCGGGAATCCTTCCAAGGCCCCGTTGGGCCTTGATTACGTTGGGATCTACTCCTTCCAACTTCCAACTTGCAATCTTGTTGGTAGAAATCCAAATTAACTGCAATTGATGCCGAAAATAACCGCTGTTGGGGCCAGAAAGGGTCACCAATCGCCTAAAAGACGCCCATGACTGAGAGAAATTCAGACCTGCCCCATTTCCAAAGCTCTACCCCATCTACACTATGTTGGATGTCTCGGGCAGCAACCCCCCAAATCCTTTCTCCAGGTCAATCCAAGCCTTTCTCACCTCTAGAAACCATTTCCATTTCCCGACGCCAACACCAGCCGAGACAGCGGCCGATCTTGTCAACTCCGTGGCTACCTCGTCAGACCCGGCCCATGCGCTCTGGGAGCTCTGGGACGCTTTTTTCACCGCCGTCGCCACCTCTTCAACTTCACACGACCCCCACCTTGCCCTTCTCGACGCCCTCCACGCGCACCCACCAACCCAGCTTAACGTACGCGCAAGATCCAATACTAGCAGCTACATCGAGGCCGACGGAAAGCTACACTGGCAGACACTGCCGCGATTCAGCGCGCAGTGGCGCGATGTGCACGATATCCTCGAGGCCTGGCGCGACTGGGACGGTGTGCTTGATTCGGGTGCGGGGAACTCTACTATTAGTAAGTTTAGTAGCAGTGGCGGAGAGTACTTTCTCCGTTTCTGCGTATTCTCAGCTGCGGTTCTGAAAGCGAGCAAAGGTAAAGGCAATGTGCATCCTACATGGGTTTTCTTTGCGTGTTGCGACGCGCTAGAGCGTGATGGACCTCAATCCCGCAGCAAAAGCGCATAGGGTGTCATCGGAGCAGCTGTGGGCGCTGGATGTCCACGTAGCAGCGACCTGGATGCGAGATGGGGGCCGGGCACTGTGGGAGGCGGACTATGAGGAGCTGCGGTACTGGGGGGCGCTAGATGATAAGACGGAGCTGTGGCTGAGAGGTGGGCTGACACGGGAGCGGTGGATATTGTGGGGGAAGAGGCTGAGGCCTTTGAATATACAGGGAATATTAGAGGAGGAAACTGTGGCGGTGGTTATAGAAGCTGCTGATGTGGTTAGCGGCATTCTAGAAGGCTCAAATTAGAGTATTGAGCTCCTTACTATATACATATGTCGACTGCTATTGTTGTTCATTGTTCATATATTTGGTATCTTCAGAATAGCTACACGGCCGGAAATAAAAGTAGAAGTAGAACGATCTGATAAAAAAAAGAAAAAAATCCGAAGGAATGCAATCCGGAGGCAGTACTCCTGGGGGGTGTCGATACAAAAAACAAACTCCATGCTGCAACGCCAGACATTTCCATGTCCATGTCCAGGTCCCGAAAAAAAAAAGAAAAGAAAAAGAGTGAAAATCCCATGTATACCCGATATTAGACAACAGTCTCGGACCGTTCACCTTCCGCAATGACTGGTACGCCCAGACCACGATCTGGGCTCTGCAACACAAGCTGTTCATGACGTCGTGCCCGCAGGAAGTCACTGACCGCACGGATCAAAATGAACCAGCCAACGATCATCAGAATATATGAGATCCATTCACTGGTGGTGATGCCAGATATGGCGCCGCTCCCTCCGCTGCCCCCGCCCTCGTTAACCGAGTTAGGGTCGAAGGTGTGGCTGTTGGGGTCAGGCGGAGGAACATATTCAGAGCTTCCAGGGTCAGAGCTCGAACTGTCGCTGCCGCCTTTCATGTAGAAGCCGTATTGAACAAGAGTAAGACCGAGACCCGCTCGGCTGCCGTTCTTTGCGGCATGGGTGGTGTGGAGGAGGTAGGTCAGCAAGAAGCCAACAAGCTGGAATGACATTGAGATCATGGCGTTCCAGACAAATGAGAAAACGGATCCAACAGGCAGTCCATCGACATAGACCTCGTCGGACGAGATACCTGGAGCCACAATTGTGGTCTCCCAGTATGGCGGTGTCGCATCAGCGGCGGCTTCTTCGTATGACTAGATAAGATATTAGTACCTAAGTCTTTCAGGTATACCACAAGACTCTCAAATATCAACTTACAGGAGGAAGATCATCATTCTTCTCGCCCCGTTCCGGCTTGGCGGCAAGATTGGCAAAGACTCCATCATTCGATGAGGCGATCTGCCGACTTGCTCCAGAAGCCGGTGCTGTGAAACTTGGTAAAATAGTCGGCCGTCTAAGAAGCCCCGGTTGAGTCGGATCCTGTACATCGACTCTCGACTCCGACGAGGACGCCGTGGCGGTATGACCGTTATCCGGGGGAGCCCGGAAGTCGGGGTCAGCTCGCATCAAGCGCTGTCTGTCATCCGGCTCATTATCATCATCGGACTCGTCTTCGTCGCCAAAGGCATCGGCCAGTGTCTGATCGTCATCGTTATGTTGTGGATCGTCGTGTAATAGCCGCCTCGACGATGGTGACGACGAGCGGGACCCGGAACGGAAAGATGAAGGCGAAGAGTTGCTATGTTCGGGTCGCGTGTTCAGCGGATAGGAATGTGGTCCTTCCTCTTCATCTTGGGCATTCACCTATACATATAGTGGTCAGTATCTTGTCGAGGGATCCCATCCGGGGCGGGCTTGTTCTGATAGGGGATCAGCGGGGGATTGCGTACCCGTGAATAGCGCTGCGAGCTCATGGCGAGCTGAGCGGGAAGCGACCCTGAATAGAATCAGAAAGAAAAATGAGACAGAAACAACTTAGGTTGGAAAGGAAAAACGATATAACAAGAGTACAAGGGGATGGGAAAATGTCGGGGTTGATGAAGAAGGCAACAGGAATGGATGTGGCTGATGATGCCTGATGCGCCAGGCAAAAATAGACTGTTCCCGTCTTCGCCTCAACTTTCAAAGGAAGATCCTTCCCCTATACCACAGTTATCTTGTGATATCTCTAGTCCACCATGGCTAAAACACCTGTGAGTATCTTACCCGACATTCAAATTACCCCATACAACACCATCGACAAGCTTGCCCCCAATGTTCAATCCGAAACAATCTCCTAACAAAACATCTAGACCCTTAGCCCGCGCTCCCTCCAAAGCCGCCTCACACACCTCCTCAAGCATTGGCCCTCGGATGCAGTCCGCCCAGCCTCAGTCTCCGTCCAATCCTACATCGAGTCTCGTCTCCAGCCAGCAAACAAGTCCAGCCCAGCAATCTCCGAGTCCTCCGTGAATGCACTTGAATCGCTGCTGAACAACCGCTACGCGCGCAAATATCCCATGCCAGAGAAGCTGCGCCGGCCGGCCAGTAACCCAGACCACTATGACAATGTCGTACGTGAGTTTGCGGAGGCGCCGAACCGCGATTGGCTTGGCCGGTTAAAGAAGAGACTGGCCGGTATTATCCGCTTGACGTGATGCTTCTGTTTTTGCTGTATGTATAGACTTTCGATTTTTTGACGTGGAAAACTTGGGCAAACTTGATTTATCATTGTCTCACTGGATTTGGGTCAGCATTATGGGGTTTTATTTGATGGGTTGCATGACTTGTACCAATACCTTTTTCTCTTTTTTTTTGTTTATTGTATACCTACTATATTTTCTACTCAAAATGTACGAAATTTGTTCAGAGAAATGTTCTTCTTGATGCATATTCAGGATATGTCCATGGGAATGAATTTTGAAACAATCTAACTCCTAATTGCTATATACAAAACGCTTGAAGAATCATAGAATTTGCATGCAAATTTAAAGCATGGGCTTCAGGTCATCAGCGACCTTGAAGGGCGCATCAGTCTTAGCCTGGACCTCCTCGACGGTGACACCGTCGGCGATCTCAATAAGAGTCAGGCCGTGGGAGAAGTCAACGTCGAAGACGCAGAGGTCAGTGATGATACGGCTGACACAAGCGGGTCCGGTCAGAGGGAACTCGCAGTTCTTGACAATCTTGGCGTTACCCTTCTTGTCGGTGTGTTCCATGGTCACGACGACCTTGGTGGCGGATGGGTTGGAGACCAAGTCCATGGCACCGCCGAAGCCCTTGATCTTACCGGGGAGCATCCCTGCGAGAGAATGTTAGTTATATGCATAGAACGGAGGAAGCGTGGGGAAAACGTACAGTTGGCCAAGTCACCCTTGGCACTGACCTGCATGGCACCGAGGATGGTCAGGTCGATACGGCCGGAGCGGATCATGCCAAAGGATTCGTCGCTGCCGAAGCAGCTGGCACCGGGCTTGAGAGTAACAGTCTCCTTGCCGGCGTTGATAAGATCGGCGTCCTCCTGACCCTGCTTGGGGTAAGGGCCGAGACCGAGAATACCGTTCTCAGACTGCAGGGTCACCTCGACGGAGGGGTCGACGAAGCTGGGAGCAAGCATGGGCATACCAATACCGAGGTTGGCGTACATGCCGTTCTTGAACTCCTTAGCGGCACGGCGGACGATACGCTCGCGCTTGTTGGCGGTATCACCCTTACCGAGAGCAGAGGTGTCAGCGCCCTCCTCCTTGGCGAAGGTGAACTTCTCGATCTGCTTGGGGGTGGTGCTCTGGATAACACGCTTGACGTAGATACCGGGCAGGTGGACGGCAGCCGGATCGATCTCGCCGGGCTCGACGATGTGCTCAGCCTCGACGATGGTCATCTTGGCGTTACGGCCCATGGCACCGTTGAAGTTGGCGGCCGCGTAGCGGAACTGGCAGTTACCAAGCTTGTCGGCCTTCCAGGCCTTGACGAAAGCGTAGTCACCCTTGATCGACTCCTCCATGACGTAGCTCTTGCCATCGAACACCTTGGTGTCACGCGGCTCACTGAACTTTGCGACTGTGCCGTCGGCATTGTGTCGCAGGGGCACCGCACCGGTCTGCACCACGGTACCGAAGGCGGCGGGTGTGTAGAACGCGGGGATTCCCGCACCGCCGGAACGGCACCGCTCAGCAAGAGTTCCCTGGGGAGTGAGCTCCAACTCAATCTCACCAGTGAGGTACATGCGCTCGAAGGTCTTGTTCTCGCCGACGTAAGAAGCAATCATCTTCTTGATCTGCTTGGACTTGAGGAGCAGACCGAGACCAGCTCCGTCCACACCGGCGTTGTTACTGGCCACGGTCAGGCCAGTGATTGAGGGGTTCTCCAAGACGGCGTTGATCAGTGAGTCAGGTACACCAGACAACCCGAATCCACCGGCAAGCAGAGTGGAGTTAGACTTCATGTCCTTGACTGCTACTTCGGCGGAAGGGTAAACCTTGTTGATCTCACTTCGGCGGACACTGCTGGAGAATGCACGGGCCATGAAACGTTGGTGCTGGTAAAAGGCAAGACATGTTAGTCTTTGCGACTCAAAAAGCGATGTGAGCAATATGAGCCATGGGCAAACTACTTACCTGGGCTGGATTAGCCGAGAACTGGCGCGCGAGGCGCAGACATGTTGCCACTTGAGAAGGCATAGCTAATGACTTCCAAATGAGAGACTGGAGGTTAATATTAAAAAAATATCCCAAGGGCACAGCAACTTATTAAAAGACCAAACACCCGTGGCAGCGGCAATAGCCACTTCTTATATTCCCGCACGGCAGTGAGAGCGGAATCATTCCCGAGTGATATACGTTTCCCCGGAAATGTGGATTCCCGGCTCTCTCCCGCCTACTTACAATTGCCCTGATCTCAATACTTTTAACCCCAGAGCCCCTGAACTTGGTGATTAACTATTAGAAACATCCTAGACCAAGTCCTGTCAAATTCTACATACATCCCATTCTTTTTGCGCTACTTATTACCGTCAAAATCCCCCCTTAGGCAGATTGACTTCTTTTCTTGCCGCTGCCGAAATTCACAGCCGATCCGTATCCGATTCCCGCGGCTGGCCCAGGTAGGAAATCGGAAGTGCTGAGTCATCCGACAGTCACCTGATATGTTTATCCGGGGTAAATTGGAGATGAGCAAAGCTTAAAAGGTCAAACATAAGAGAGAAGATCAATTGTAACTATCTTACTCTACAAGTACTCCATGGTATCTTCAGCGTATGTACATGCTGGATAACAAAAAACATTTCACACCTCGCAATGCAGTAATATCCACGTGCAGACATAAGAGAATCGAGAAATCGAGAAATCATGCAATCATGTTATCATGCTGCCCAGGTGGGTGCCACACAGTGTAAGAAATTAGGTCGGACGGGTTGGTTTCACTTCATCAACACTCTTGCGTTTGAGAGGGTTGACAGCTTCCGCATCGACGGGCGTGACATTGGAATCTACCAGTAATGCTCCGAGTCAGTCGCAGGACGAGGACGGGGCCATGTGTTTTCCCGTACCTGGAGTTCCATTGATGACCGACGCTTCCTCGTAGGATGGAGGTTCCATATTCACGTCCGGTGCAGGGCTGGTGGGCTCAACACCCTCCATGGTTGTGGCTTGTTCTAGACCGGGAAAGTCGGATATGTTGTCGGATACCTCACGGCAGACCGGGTTTGCCAGACGGTCTTTCATGCCATCGTTGACATAGACAAGGAAATACGGGGTCGGAGGGTTGCTGGTCGAGTCGTTCTTGAAGATCTCATCCATGTTCTGGACCTCGGTGACATACTCGTCATTGTATTTGCGCCATATGTTCTTGTCAAAGTCGAAAATGTAGATGTAGTAATGGCCGAATGAGACCGACCCATGATGCACAAAAACGGCGTACAGTCGATATGGGAGGTTATTGAAATCGGCAAATTGGCTGGAAATCATGGTCTGCGTGTCCTTGATTTCTTGATCGACGGCTATAAAAAAAAGTCAACATGTCTGTTTCAAGTGAGCCTGCGACGCCGAACTCTTACCTTGCAGGTCGGTCTCTGCCTTATGGGCAAGGGACTCGAGTTCGTCCAGTAACTCAGTACTAGCCACAGGGTCCATGGAATCGGATCCGACCTCGGCTCCGGTCTCAATGTCATCTTCAATGGAGTTCAAATCCTGTAACGCGGTTTTGACTTTACGGAACAATGTTGTCATGTCGACGCTGGAACTCTCCTGCAGAAAAGAGAAAGGTTAGCTATATAAACCTGGGGCACATTGGCTGAGAATATTCGCTACCTTTGTCCTGAGAAGCTCTTCTCGGCGAGCCTCGAGCCTCTTCAGAGACGCCTTCCACTCCCAACATTGATTTCGTCGATCCACGACGTCCGGATTCTTGGTGTCCATGTATCGATCCATGTAGATAGTTTCAAGCAACTCGAGATGGTTTGTAGATTTGAACGAGCATTTCTTCACAGGATCAAACTGAACCCGTTGCACCTGGATCTGGAGAACAGGGGGAAGCTGGCTGATGGATGCGAATTGCTCGGCCACCGAGTTGTCCACACTGATCTTTTGAATATCGAATGCCCCATCAATGGCATCGTAGATGTTTCGAGATCCATGAGCAACATCAACCTTGATATCACACCACCGTTCGTCTTTCGAGCGCGTGCCCTTCTCGGTGGAGATGTAAGAGCGGGTTTGGCCGTAGAACAAGCTGATGAGAGAGTTAGTACAGATAATGTAGTGGATGATTTTTCGTAACTTACTCTTTGATCTGGTCAAGCTGTTCACCGTCACTGCCAATGCCTCGAGGCTTGATGGCGCACTGGCTCTGGAACAGAACATTATTGATGACTTCTGTCACATCCTGCTGGGCACCGATTTCTACCTCCTCCTTCAATTGCTTTTCCCGATCAACTTGCGGGACGTTGCGAGGAGGAACAGGCGGTGGTAGGTTGGCCGATACAATGTCATCTGTGTCGATATTCATGTCCTGGGGAGATCCTGGCTCTGCTTGATCCGACAGTTGGTCCAAGTCAGGGGGGTTGTTCTCCTTATCCTCAATAAAAAGTCCAGGTGCATCGTTCATGCTGTCATCCGAGACCAATGTTGCATCGCTGCCATCATCGCTGGCGGTCGAATTTTGAATAGGTACGGGATCAGCTTGGCTAGAGGATGGAACCGGCTCCATGCGACCCCCGAGAAGGGGCTGTGGAGGCCCAAGGGGTCCCAAAACAGGAACACCTTCGATGTCACCAAGCATTTCGGACCTAGTGGCAGTGACTGTTGATCGACGACGTATTGCCGCCTCGTTGCTTGGGCTAATCAGGGTCAACCGAGCAAGTTCCTGACCGGGAGTAACCGAGGTTTGGGATGAGGTGATCATGCTACGGAACAAAATTCGGAGCTCACTGAGGACTGCAAAGAAAAGGGTCAGTTCAAGAGACATAGCCATTGCCATCGACAAAGTAACTTACATCGCTGAGATCGCTCCACCTCCTTCTTTGTCACCTTTCGCGAGCCCACTTGTTTCTTTGCGAGGTTTTCCTCGTCATCGAGATCCATTTGGAAGCGTTCGAAATCCAAGACCAACTCACGGAAAGGACGGACGGAGAAATAGAACTGCAACAGGCTGTTGAGATAGCATGTATTGCCGATGTTTTGAAGTCCGACTGGCCAATCTCGCATGCTTCTACCAGGCTCATTGGAGATACCTGCCATATTCCTCAACGTAGAGCTGTCCAGTTGTTTGGCAATAATTGTCAGGGCCTGATTGTATCTCTCGGCATCCCCTGGATTTTCATCGATGCAGATTGTGTATGCGGCTATGATTGCCCCATCGTCGACAGTTCGATCAGGGATTTGGAGTAGACGATAGGCATCACCAATGTCCATTTCCCCGGCAATCATCTCTCCAGTATTGATGAAATGTTCCAATGCGACCGATTTGCGGGACTCGGCAATAAGTGCCACTGCGCGTTTCGCAAGTTCTTGGGTAAGTGGATTGTCGTTGACCTAGTTCATAACATAGTTAGTTCGCATCCAACCCACAAATAAAGCAACTGGAAAACACACCTTTGCGGTGTACATAGTCATGACAAAATCATCCGGAGTCTGATCCTCGACCCCCAAGAAGACGTTCGCTTGTTCGACAGTAGAGACACCTGTTGTGAAAATTAGCACGCACTCGAGTTTCGAGACTACATGATTGGAGCAACGCACGGTCTTCTGATGCGGCCTTGATGCGCGCACTTCCCCTGGAGTCACCAATCCGCCACAGCTGTTGACGCGCCTCGGTATCCTGCGTTGTAGAGTTGATGAAGGCATAGAATTTGCCAATAATGCTATCCTCAGTGAGGTTTGGATCATCGAAGTGAAGATGGAAGTATTGATACGCGCCGACAACGTCCTCAACAGCGTACTTCCCTTGTTCATAAGCTGTCTGGACAGCTATGTCAATGACTACCTTGTCTTGTTCACCACGCAGACAGCCGATAGCCTTGAGAGCAGACAAGTACAACGGGGTCCTACCAGGATCAGCTGAGACTTGTCGGTTGTATGCTTCGACCACAGCCGTCGAGGACATATCCTCCATCACTCCTAGGTCTTCATAGAAACTAAAGCACCATGTGTCAGATCCAGTTCTGTTAATTCAAAGATAGGGTGTACTGACGGAGCATAAGCCATCTCAAATTCCTTGTAACGCATAGCTGTCGGATCTGGGCCAGATATTAGTCGGAATTCTCAGGGTTAAGGGATGCAATATACGAACAGTCTTGCGCTTCTAGAGCGCAGGAAATAATGGGGATGGCAGACGAAGGAAGATCGGGAATCTGGAATCCTTTTCTGTCTGAGACTGATCTGAGATGTATCAGGACAAGCAACTCATGCAGCAAGTCGTCAAGAAAGAGACGTGTCGTGTCTTGGTACGGTTTCTCGGCGTTAGAGGTCGGTTTAGGCGGGTGCCATGCCCCGGTCTCCTGCGTCGATTCGTCAGCGACACAAGACAAAACGAGATCAGCGAACGAGTTGGGAAAACATATCATTATTACGAACCTTATTGTATGTGAACTCTAGAAATTCAAGTAATTCTTTACAAGCAGCGCCTTCCACGCCGAAAGAGTGCATGAACCTCTTATTGACAGAGGAGATGGGCTTGCTGCGCTGTGGATTTCGTAGGGCGTTGGTAATGTACAGGCGTAAATTATCCAATACATTGATCGGCTGTGGATCAGCCATGCCTTCCATGGACTCAGGATATGCTGCCGTGGCCTCTTCAGCTCTTTTCCGTAACAACTCTTTATCGGTCATCAAGCGGATGGATTCCGGGTTCAGAATCGGTGAAAGAATCCGCAAAGATACCATGGCCGAACATGAGATGTATGAACATTGGTAGTGGTACGTCTCCGCAACCTGCCCTTTGGGGGTTTCTTCGGGCAACGCAAGGCCATTCTTCTGCCTTCCTGATTTGTAGACCAAATGGTGCAAGTGTTTCCCATGATTCTGACCGAGTGTGCTCATTTGGCTGGTGTAGTTAACCACCACTTGAAGATGATAACGGCACTTTGTGCATATGGCTGACACCTTGGACGACGTGCCTGGCCTTCTCCGGTGCTCTGGCTCTGACATGAATGTTTGGTCTTCTTTCAAGACATATTGATGCCGACATGCTTCCGGTGATATGAATGCAGGTGGGCCGGTGTAGCCTTCTGGGTAAATGGGCGGAGTTTCCGAGAGGAGATTACGGCCTGTATCTGGATCGTGTGCTGGGTCATACAGCTGGATATCTTGAATGAGACGCGGCGCAGTTTTTCCTATATGATTGATAGAAAACGTTGTAAGTATTTGCTCAGGTTATATTCCAAAATTGCTTATCCAGGCTGTTGCCTTACCGGCCCTCTGTACAGACGCCATGAAGTACGGTGTTCGGGCCTGAAGGCCTCACACAGGTTGGATAGTCGTCTTGATGCTACGGGAGAGTTGATTCTCCTAAAGGGTTGATTCTCATCGAAGCTCACAAAAGTGTGCAATGTAATAGCTCAGCTGTGATGACAATGTTGTCAAATGATGAAATCGTCACTGTATGCGGAGAGACAGCGGGGAGCCCACTGCGCTTGGCAGCAAGCAGTGGCAAGCTTCTGGAACTCTCTCCTTCACAAAATGGACGGGTTTGAGACCAAGATTCACTTTTAGCAAGTAGCAAGTAGAATCTCAGAGGGTTATTGATGAAAACAAATGAATCAAAGTGTTCGACAAGAAAGAAGCATTGTCCTAATCATGTAACTAGAGCTCCGTTGGAATGGCGGGCGTTAGCGGTCAGGTATGGCAGAAAGCTGACTTCCAAAATCCTATCGCCAACCACATCCTATACCGCAAGCAGTCCATCCCTGCTATCACACACACATCATGGCGCACCACGACGAAGACCACAGCTATCACCCTAAGGATGCCATTTCGGCAGCCATGAAGGCCACCGCGCTTACCGGAAGCGTCGGTCTCTTCGCAGCCGCTGTGCAGAACACGCTCACCAAACAGAACGTCGGAACTCTGGGCGTCTTCGTCCGTGGCGGTGGTATCATTACTACCTTTGGTATGGGCTTCTTTACATATAAATTGATTGATCAATTGCTAAATTGGACATGTTACAGCGGCCATGGGTGGTACCTATGAGTTCATCAAGACCGCTTCCGCCAACCTGCGCGAGAAGGAGGACCACTACAACGTCGCTCTCGGTGGCTTCTTCTCAGGTGCCATTCTCGGTCTCCGAGGTGAGTTCTTAATTTAATTGAGTTCATGGTGATTTATTTGGAGCTAATAATCCGGTTTACCTCAGTTCGCACACTCCCCGCTGTGCTCGGATATGGTGTCGCCCTGTCAACCGCCATGACCGCCTTCGAGTACACCGGTGGCTCCCTGTTCGGATACCAGAAGGACACATCGGTGGATGAGTTTGACCGCCGGACGGCATTGCGCAAGGCATTCCAGACTCCCGGAGAGCAGACCATCTCGGAATTGGGTGAAGGACGCGGTAAGTGCTTCTTATCCGGGTAGCGATATTATCTACCAGTACTAATTTTACTAGGTGTCTACGGCCCTGGCTACGAAGAGAGACGCCGGGAGCGTATCAAGGAGGCTTACGGCATTGAGGTTCCCACATCCCCAGTTCCTGCATCATAAGCCTGCATTCTTCTCAAATCCGCCTTTTCCCATTGCTTTGTGTAAATTATCCCCCCATATCACGCTGCCTATCGTATGGACATCCCCATCCGATTTGGTTTTCTTTAGTCTCCAGGAAATTCAAAACAATACACATTTCAAGTTTGGACCAATATAGGATTGTGCAGACCTAAGTACACTGGGCTGTGGACACCTACATGGTAGTCTAGGGCACTTGAGTAAATATAACATTCATGACCTGTAGAACTACCGCATGGAGCTCGATATCAATTATTGTTGAAGCGGGCATCCATGGATGTACCACTTTGGTGTTCAACAATACTCCAAAATGAGGGGATATCCCCGGACCACCCGGGAGCCAATGACAGCGCACGTATATCAAACGAGCGGAAGACTTCGAGATGCTTCCCAGGCTAGTATACAATCACGATGAATGCTGCACTTTTTATGTAGAAAATATGACGATAACACTGCCGCCAAAGATTTACCAGCAGCTCTTCAGGTGTTTGAACTTACGAAATTGCCAACATCGGGCCAAACTTTCTCGTCTCAGGCGTGAAACCGATGATGAAACCTTGGTAGGAATAATTCCTAACAACTTTTTAAAGACTCATACTTCTCAGGCGAAATATAGGAAAGTCTACATGTAGAAAACAGCAGACTACTGGTGTGAATTAGGGCAATTGGGCTTGGCTCTCGCTTCTCCAATCAGTGCAGCCATTTGGACGACGGAAATCAACCTCCATAAAGTCCGCCAGTTCCAAAACGTACTTACTTGTTACCACCAAGAGACATAATCGGAATGCTATGACTTCGATGACCTGCCACAACCTTTAGTGAGATTTTACAGGCCGAAGACGGCCTCAAATTCGACAGGTGCCCAATGCCTTCCCGGGATGAACTTGAAACAGGCGCTTGAACAGTGGAATCACCGGTTCCTTCTTCACTCAAGCGAGCTTGGAGGCTATTCTGGGTCCTTGAATTGACATCTAAAGGTACTAAGGGCAAAATCAGTCGTGAGGCCAAAAGAGTACCATCTATACAGACTAGCCACCAATTACCCAGATTTCTCATACCAGAGATGAAATGCGAATCGTGCAACACCACGACCATGTGGAAACCAACCGATTCTAAGTGGCCAACAATTTACAGCTGCCAGCTCAGCAAATTGTGGAAGGCGATCCGTGATGTTCCAGGTTTGAACATCACCGAATATTGCCGGAGACAAGATATCTATTGCAAGAAGAGCCTTAGTATTGCCACCAGAATTGTATACTTCATTGAGGCCCAAAAACCACTCGGACAGAAAGGAAAGCAGACCAAATAGAAGCACAGGCAGGGATGTACTGCTCATTTATTCTATCAATGCCACCCGTATGGCTGTCGGGCTTGATTACAGGTGGGCTTATGCTCAACGCTATCCATCCTATCTATGGACCAGTAGATTTAGAACAGATTCAAAAAAAAAAGGTACACACTCCTGGACAACATCTAGCAACTAGATCTGACCAAAAATATAGTCGCGCCCGGGATCGAACCGGGAACCTTCTCGGACCGTATTGTGAGCGAGACGCCATGACCATTAGGCCACGCGACTTGATTAATAATCTTTTTTGATATGTATGGCTAGGTATATCAGTGGGACGAGTGGCGAAGGAAACCCCAGGGCCTATTTCCAGGCTTTCCTCATGTTAACTAGATGGCATATTAGAAACTGCATGTTGTGGATACTACTGGGAATAGGATTACAAAAGGACCGAGAGAGGGTTCTCTCATAACACTCCTAGGAAGATAGAAGACATTAATTAGTACGAAGACAAAATAACTAGATCAAGACGAAGGGTAGGCTAGACTACATCATTCACATATAATCAAACTTCAAAGGATTTGCTTTACCTTTGTAGGCCTGAGGTTACCCGCAATCTGGGATTATGCAAGTATAAAGGTGGAAGATAAGGTTAAGCCAACCTTGGAAACTAACAGAATTATAATTCACGTGGACAGTCAGCCTAAAACCAAAGGAAAGTTTGTAAAACCGAGATCTATTAAGCGCAAATATTTGAAAAGACCGAGGTTTACAAAAAGAAAAAGTGGAGTAGCTTAACGAGCGGGTTTTGACCGTATAGAGACAAAAACATAGTCGCGCCCGGGATCGAACCGGGAACCTTCTCGGACCGTGATGTGAGCGAGACGCCATGACCATTAGGCCACGCGACTTGATATGATATTTTCAGGGCATCTTTGCCTTTATGAGGGAAGATGGATTCATCCTTATATTATCCTATTTTTAATGTCAAAATTTCTATACCACCTTGCGAGGGTGTTAAAGGCATTGGTGCGGTAGTACAGCTACTCACTAACTTATAGTATAGGATACTAATTGTACTATACGGAGTAGTAAATTAGATATCATAAGACGTTTAGGCTGGTGAGCCATTTAGAAAGGAAAATATTAATAATCAAGTCGCGTGGCCTAATGGTCATGGCGTCTCGCTCACAATACGGTCCGAGAAGGTTCCCGGTTCGATCCCGGGCGCGACTATGTTTTTGTCTTTGTATCTACAACACGTAGTCTCTCCTTAAATGGCCGTCAGGAGAAAGGCTTTGTATATTGCAAACTTATTTCTTTTTGGTCTGTTCATAAGAACTTTCTAATCTACAATAACTATGGTTTACTCCGTATAATTTATTCGATAACTACTCCGTACTGCCACAAGTAACTCTATAATGTGGATGGCCTAGCGATATGATCCAATTGGTCACTGTAACACAGATTCGCAAAAAGACCTAGCTTACTCCAGTCTCTCTTGCTGCGGTACTTTATATTCCTCATATCAGTGGTCGACCTAGAAAGTTCTGACGAAGAACTCGACGGCAATTCCGACTTGTTGCAATAAGCCCCAAAAAAGCAACACATCGGGAAGTTGCTCAATGATATGGAATAGAGAACCTCGGTTGCTGCCCAAGAAAGACTCCCATCTTAAGATCTCGATGCCTTGGCTTTTCCTAAAAGGGCAGCCAAGTCGTTTGGGACTTGATCTATTGGCATATCACGTGGATGGAGAGCTCCCCTGGACCTCGGGAGTAAAAATTCACTTACAATCACCGCTGATACTTATAGTACAGCCAGGAGAAATATGGTACGCATGAGCGGAACCAGATAAAGATGTAGTATTCCGAATGAGCCGAGGAGACAGTGTACCTCACATGGATACATGTACAACATGAGTAAGTTAGAAGAGGGACCAACCTTGGAAGTGCCAAGTGCCTTTGATCTGCCCCAGATGCCGACGTCATGCACTGTTCATCACTAGATGATCAGGGGGGGTAAGTGTACCTATCATTTCTCCCCTTTTTCATTTTTTTCGTATGAGCCACAGATCAAGTGGATCAAGTTCCTCAGATCAGAATAATAATCTTATTTTGTAGTTTTCTTCTCTTGATTAGGGGCGGAGTCCCTCAGCCACTTTCTTCTACAGGCAACCGTATAAATGATAGGAGTCCTTGTTACTACTAGTGTTGTATGTTACTATGTATAGTTTGAACCAGAATGAATAGAAGACGGAATTATGGAATACTTCAGACGGCTTTAAATTCCGATCCAGTACGTCAACCATGAAGATATAGATAATAAGAAGTCAAATGGCTTTTTTCCCCCTCTCTTTCTCCCGGACGTCCCGAAAGCCCATCTTCCAAGGTCGTCACCATCTCGCATCTCGTAGACGTCATCGTCAGAAATTCCTTTCCCTGTAATTCCCCTCGGCCCTATATCGGTAGCCCAATCCCTTCTGATCTTCTCCTTTTTTTTTTTGTCTAAACTGAGTGGGGCAAATCTTATGCTTCTGTACCTCCCCCGCATACAATTTGCTCCGTTCGCCAGGTAACCAAAAAAGACGCCACTTTAGGTGAACTCTGGAGCTATTATCCCCGATTCTCGCCTTTTTTCCTTTTCCTTTTAAATTTTTTACTTTCAACCTTCGATTAAATTCCGATTTTCTGCTTCGATTCTTATCCTCCGAAAAGCCGCATAAACCATAAAACCCACGTTCCCCCAGATATGGCGATGGCCGCGCGGCCACAGACGCCCTCACAGGATGCATACATGATCCCGCACCCCAACGATCCGGGGGCTTTGAGTCGCGGGTACGGCCCGCGCTCTACCCTCTCGCGACCGAATTCCTTCGCCGGCACCTCAGCGTACCACTACAGCTCCGGCGCCCTCGAATCGTCGCAGGTTCCCCACAACCCCCGTTTCAAGGAGGACTTCGATACCGTTAGTCACCGTAGCTCGGTATTTGACAGCCCTGCTGGAGTGCAACGGTCAGCCTCCACCATGTCCCACGTGCGCTCCACGACCCCGTCCCGTTCGAGTACCTTGCGGAAGAAGGCCTCGCTGAGCAAGAAGGGGAGCCTGCGACGCAATGGGAGCCGGAGAAGCATGCGCGCGGGAAGTGTGAGGAGTTTGAGCTTGGGTGACCGCGAAAAGTATGGCACCGATGGCTCGGACGATCTCAATAGTGCTTTTATCAGTCCGATTCCTACCCACGGTAACCCGACCGAGGTGCTGGCGAATCGGTTTGGAGGTGGGTTTTACTCTGTCAAAGTGCGGGTTATGGATGTTTTGCTGACTGTTGTTTTATAGCTTGGCGCAAGCTTCTGAAAGACTTGATTCTCTTTTTTAAGGAGGTGCAGAAATCATACGAGACGAGAGCGAAGCTTTTCATGTCCGCCTCGGGTGTCGTGAATAACCAGACCCTTCCGCCGGGTTTGCTTCAGGCGGGTGGTCTGGCCGATGCGACAGAGATCCTTCAAAATTTCCACCGACAAGGTTATAACGAGGCCAATAAAGCTGTCGAGGTGGAGGTCGAGGTGATCAGCCAATTGACCGGTCTCCGCAGCGATCTCCAGAAGAAGACCAAGGAGATCAAGAGTCTCTCGGGTGATTTCAAGAATACCGTCGACAAGGAGATTGACGGTACGCGCAGATCCGTACGCAACTTGCACGAAGCTCTTGGGCTCGTCGATACCGATGCCTCTGCTACATCGGGCAAAGGTGATCCATTCATCCTGCGCCTGAACGTGGAGAAGCAGGTCGAGAAGCAGATCGAGGAGGAGAACTACTTGCATCGGGTTTGTGATAACTCTTGCCCTTATACTATTTGCTTGTCTAATATTTCTTTTATAGGCATTCTTAAACCTGGAGAACTCTGGTCGTGAACTGGAGGGAATTGTCGTGAGCGAGATCCAGAAAGCATACAATGCCTACGCTAGTATCCTCCGACGCGAAGCCACTGAAGCTCTCGACACTGCTGAGAAGCTCCAGGCGGGTCCGATATCCATGCCCCAGGATCACGAGTGGAACCAGTTCGTTGCCGACACAGAAGAGCTGGTCGATCCTCGGATTCCTCTCCGGGATGTGGAGAGCATCACCTACCCTGGCAAGGGTCACCCAGCAGCTGCCGAAGTCAGGGCTGGAATGTTGGAGCGCAAGAGCAAGTATCTCAAGAGTTATACTCCTGGCTGGTGAGTCCCCCTTTCCCCGTACGGTTTAAAGCCTTTGTCTTATCAAATCCAGGTATGTTTTGTCGCCAACGCATCTCCACGAGTTCAAGTCGGCGGATCGTGTGGCATGGCAGACACCTGTCATGTCGCTTTACCTGCCAGAGCAGAAACTCGGCTCCCACTCACAGGAAGATTCAAGCTCCCACAAGTTTATGCTGAAGGGTCGGCAAACTGGTGCAATGCACCGAGGCCACTCGTGGGTCTTCCGTGCCGAATCTCACGAGACCATGATGTCCTGGTATGAAGATATCGATGGCTTGAGCAACATGACAGGAGAAGCACGAAACGCCTTCGTCCGGCAGCACGTCCGCAGCGTGAGTGGTAGGTCGATGCACAACGAGGTGATGGAGGACGATGAAGCCGACCGCACTCCATACTCCGCAGGGTCTGCGGTCATGACTCAAGACCGACCCACGTCCTCTCGCCAAGCTGGAGGTGCGTTCCCCAGCGACGTCCAACTTGACCGAAACCTCCAGGCGCCCTTGTCACCTTCTAGTGGGGACAGCTCGGCCGGCAGAGATATGATAGGAGCTGCTGGATCGTACCCTGATGGGTCTAGTGCATTTGACGACAGCCTCCGACCAGTAGGTAGCCGTGAAGGAGACAGTTCTTACCAAACCTACCGGTCCACCGAGGGAGCCAATGAAACGTCTCGGCCCAAAGTTACCCAACACGATAGCTACTACGGCGACTGGATCGGACCGTCCGTGATAGTGGCTAAGCAGAGGCAGAGCCAGCAACTGGAAAACCCGACCCCGGATGACCGCGAGATCCGGTCTGATGGAGACCAAGCTTCCCTTGCTGCCATCTCGGGTGTCGGTATTGCTGATCGTCGCGATCACTCGGCTCCTGCCCAGATTTATCGTCGGGAGAGCGTCTCTACAGCACCTACCAACACCAACGCGACTGAGTTTACAAACCATACCAATCCTACCTCGGTAGAAGATCAGGAGCCCGAGCTCCCTAAAATCCAGACTCTTGGCCTTGAGAATGGTTCTATCAATCAAGGCCCTGAATCAGACAGTGCAGCCAAGATTCCACCCAGCTTGCTGCGTTCGAATACAGACAACAGTGTCGCCCTGGACATGAAGATGCCAGGCCGTTATCCTCGCACCAATGTGGCAGCATAGGTGCTTCACCCTCTCTATCTTCATCCCCACATTTGTCTTTTCATCTCTCTCTTACCCCCCATCTTTTCTTATTTTCTTCAATATTCTTGTCTGTACATGTACCACTCCTTGCCTCTTATACAATTCGCTCTTGTCTGTTCAAGGCGTTTTGATCCTCTCGTTGGGACAGTTTCCACACAGGTTCCGTCTCTCTCACAGCATAAAAGTCATGCTGCATCGGCGTTCGTTTTACCGGCAGGGTGTGGCGCAATGGATTTTTTTTTTCCCTTGATTGTTTATTGTTTCATGGATTGATTCTTGATTCCCCGTGCTGGGCACTAAGCACCCATTTCTTTCGTTTTCCTGTGGGACTTACTATTTGAGGTTTTTATTGAACTCTGGGGGTCTTTTTTTTTAACAAAAAGATACAAATGAACACGTTCCAGTTGAATTTTCTGTAGTCTCCCGAAAAGATACAGGCCGTGGCAATTTAGTAACTGAAATACACTGTGCAGCCAGTCATGAGTGCAGATGTCCACTGTATGTTGGTGCTGGTGTTGTTGAGATGCACGATAAGAGCGATAAGGCTAGTCTGTATGGTCAGAACCTACATAATGCGCATTTATGTAGGCGCAGTACATAAATCATAGGTTAGGGTTGTTGTTCTTCTTTGGGAACGAAAGAGGCAATAGGTATCTACATTACCTTCTTATACCTTCATTCCTCATACCGATATAGCTACATCGATGTATACAATCAGGTCTTAGGAATATGCCGAGGCGGTGACGAGTTTTGCCCGAGCTGTTCAAGTACATATCGGAATTCTGTATTTTCTTCTCTCCATGATATTTCCCTCCCAGGTCTCTTTATAGGATCCAGGATCCAAAGAATCGACACCTCTTTCGTCCGTTTCTCCTCTTCTATTCCTCGTTCCCTCCTTCTTCCTTGTACAACATTCAACTTTCTTACCGCCACGCTCTATCGAGCCCGAAATCATGGGTATGTTCTTCGTGCCCTCTCGATTATTACACCTTTCTTTTTCGTATCTTTGTATTACTCGTTTGTTACTCTCATCCGCCTGGTACACTCGAAGGTCCCCGGTCATTCCACGCCTTCATCCAATCACCGTGTCCTGTCTCCCCCCCCAAACGTTGAACCTTGACGCCTGATCCTTTCATCTCCCCCGCTTCCTCTCTTCCTCTTATTTCTTTCTATCCTTTGGTTTCTTGAGATTCTCCGCTAACAGCCTCATCCGCCCAGCCGACGTCTATCGACCATACCAAGTAAGTTTACCGAGAACCCTCGTTTCCTTTTTTTTTGTCCTATTTCCCGCCGATTCTACAAACCATTCCAATCTTGCGCATGGCGCTCAGGTCGATATCAATGATCATAAGATCGTGGTCAGTGCGGGGGTGGAAACCGCCGTTCGATCAGATATCGTCCAGATCTGGAGATCTGTGGACCTGAAGGGGGGGAAAGGGGAAGCACTTTACCATCGCAATGTTTGATTCCAAAAAAAATAATTGCAGATGTGTGCGCAAACAACGTTTGCCAGTGGCCCCAAGCTTCTACCCCGGAGGTCCTCAGTGCATTTGAGACAAACACCCCCCTCAAGCTGATGGTCACCTGACCCACGCCGAGGACCCCGACCCCCCTCGGAGTTGCGCCTTCCACGGTAGCGGCTGTCCTCTGAACACGTCTTTTACTCCTTCCCATCTTCATTTCATCAAAATCATAATATTGCACCGCTTTCGCGACCGCCTTTCTTATCTGCCTTTTGTTCATGTCTGACCACATCCAGCGTGAGAGGTCTCGCTCGCCCCGTCGCCGTTCTTCTCGCAGTCCTCCCCGACGCACTCGCCGTTCGTATTCGCCTCGCAGTCGCTCCCGCAGCCGTGGTGAGCGCGACGAATACCGCCGTCCCGAACGCCGTTCCCGATCCCCTTTGAGTACTTCCGGAGCAGCAGCTGGACCCCCAGGCTCAGGCTCGCCTTTCGGAGGACGCAGTGGATACCCCCCCGCTCGATTTGAGGACCGCACCGTCGCCAAGGAGAATATGATGCAGACCGTTCGCGATTCGTCCCAGCAAGACCGCCGGGTCTATGTGGGTAACCTTTCGTATGATGTCAAGTGGCATCACCTTAAGGATTTTATGAGACAGGGTGAGCAGGGTTGCGCATTTGGAATGGTGATTCATTGGAACGTTTGAAGCTAACCACGGTTGTGATTTCGTGTTTTACAGCTGGAGAAGTTCTCTTTGCCGATGTTTTGCTTCTTCCTAATGGAATGTCGAAGGTGGGCGCTTACATGTAGAGGGGCTAGTTCCTTCTATTTCCCCCGATTTTCGTGGTTCGTGTAGGGTTGACGGGTGGACATTGGCTGTCCTGATATTGTAGGGATGCGGGTGAGTACTTTCTTGTCTTTCTTCAAATTGAACGCTCTCACTGACATGTCTACCAGGATTGTGGAATATGCAACCAGGGACCAAGCACAAAACGCCGTGAATACGCTCAGCAACCAGAGCCTGATGGGCCGTCTTGTTTATGTTCGTGAGGTATGTTGACACAAAATTCATGTTGCTACGATTACATGAACTGACTTCAGTCCCCAGGACCGTGAATCCGAGCCCCGCTTCGTTGGTGGTCCCCCACGCGGTGATTTCGGCCCCGGTGCCCGAGGTGGATTCGGTGGTGGTTTCGGAGGCCACCCAGGTGGTGCAGGTGGTGGTGGCCGTCAGATTTATGTCTCAAACGTTTGTTCCCCTTTTTTACTCCCCGTTACGCTAAGTTCTGGCAGGCCTTGTTGACCGTTCGGTGTAGCTTCCTTTCAACGTTGGCTGGCAAGACCTGAAGGATTTGTTCCGCTCAGCTGGTAAGTACAGATCAAAACCACCCTTGGACTTGGATTCCTACTTTTTTGTCTAGTGTGAGGTGAATTGACCTGGACTCCGTATCACAGCCCAGCAGGGTGCCGTCATCCGTGCCGATGTGCACACCGACCCTACCGGACGTCCCAAGGGCTCCGGCATCGTTGCTTTCGAGTCTCCCGATGATGCGCGCAACGCCATTGCGCAGTTTAACGGATATGATTGGCAGGGTCGTCCCCTTGAAGTTCGTGAAGATCGTTTCGCTGGTGGTGGCCCCGGTTTCGGTGGTCGTGGTGGCTTTGGTGGTGGCTTTGGCGGCCGTGGCGGCTTCGGCGGTCCTATGGGCCGTGGAGGCTTTGCTGGTCGCGGAGGCTTTGGCGGCGGATTCCCTGGTCGTGGCGGCTTCGGTGGTCCCCCTGGTGGCCACGGTGGTTTCCCCGGTGCCGGTGGATTTGAGCACGGCGGTGCTCCTCCTGTTCCCTCCGGACCTCCCAACCCATTCACTGATTATGCCACTTCCAACGGCGACAAGAGTGCTGTCATCTATGTTCGCAACGTAAGTTTTGAGATGTGCAAGGGGAACCATATGGAATGCTAACTCGAACCCAGTTGCCTTGGTCTACTTGCAATGAGGACTTGATCGATCTGTTCTCCACCATTGGCAAGGTTGACCGCGCTGAAATCCAGTATGAGCCTAACGGCCGCTCCCGCGGTACTGGTGTTGTTCAATTTGATACTCCCGACACTGCTGAGACTGCAATTGGTGTGTTTCCATTCATTATTGCTGTTGCCAAAATTCATATACTAATATTCATCTCCCATAGCCAAGTTCTCCGGTTACCAGTACGGTGGTCGTCCTCTGGGCATCACCTTCGTGAAGTACATGAACGCCGGCCCGGGTCCCGAAGAGATGATGGAAGGCCAAGAGTCCACCGTCGGTCTGACCCAGGACCAGATCATGTAAAGCAGTTACGTCCTTGTTTTACCTAGTCACTTTCTTTGACAGGGGGGCGTCTGGCTTTTTTCTTTTCGCAATTTCTTGATTCGTGATTCCCTTATTCCCATTTCAGTTCTCGTGGCTTCGTCCTCGCAAAATGGGTTTCGAGTGCCCCTTTGGGCTGATCAACTACTTCTCAAATGGAATGAGACTTTTTCTTCCAGTGCCTTTTTTGTAAACCTTGTAGTTTCCTTATCATGCAGAATTCGTAGGTTGGGTTTCTTCCCGTAGGGAGCGTTGGTCTATGGGCTTAGACCAACGCCGTCGCCGCCACAACTACTCCTCGCCGTTCATTTCTGCGTGTTTTTTTTTATTTCTGATATTAAGTCGGACTAAAGAAATTCTTTTCATACCTCTGCTGTCTTCCTTTTCTCTGTTTTTTCTCCTTTCTGTCTTGTGTCTTTTGTGTCTCTCGTCCCAGGGCAGGTCTGTCGGCTTATCTCTCTTTATCGCTCCTTATCGTGGCTTATCGTGGCTTATTGGCATAGAAGAACTAACTTTAGAAGTATGTAGACTGGAAATTGCTCAGGTTTTATACCAAATTTGTTATGATTCCAGCGCTTTGTAAAAAGCTGTCTATCTGTCTCTCTCCGGGTCTTAGCAGTTTGGTCAGTTTGGTTATATACACAGAACTGAATCACTTACATCCTTTCACCACTACTCTAGACTCTATCCTAGTGTTGGCCATTATTATTACAAGTATACTGTTAGTATTATATGATCTCACCCTATAGATATCGACGCTATACACATATAGATCTATAGTAGTGTGGTTGAGTGGAGCTTTGGACAGCTCCAACTTGTACCCTTTGTATGTGTATCCCATACAAAAGGTACATGGTCCCAAAGCCGATATGTATGATAGACTTATTATAAGCCTGATGCGAACCAAGTATATGCCCTATTCCATATACATAGTAAATCAATCAAAATAGACACAGCACATGCATAATGCCCCGCATATGTACATATGTAGTTTGGTATGCATACCAGATCCATTTAGCTCTTATACTACACCAAACGCACGGACCAATATCACAAACCATCTCCAACAATCACATCTTCCCATCTACCTCTCCATTGACTCCCCCAATCACACCAAAAAACCATGTCCTACCTCGCCCGCACTCTCCCAAAAAGGGTCCTCACCCCGTCCCTAACCCAATCAATCCGCCAAACCCGAGCACTAAGCACAACAACCCTCCAATCAACACCAACAACCCGCACACCCCGAACAAATCAAACACACCCTCTCCCCCACCGGACCTACCACTCAGCCTTACACGCCCGGCTCCCAGACCACTCCTACACAAACTCCCAAACAGCAATCCTCACCTCCGCGCTCACCCACGTCCCGACCCACGGCTTCTCCGCCACAGCACTAACCCTCGGCGCACGGGACGCCGGCTTCCTCGACGTCTCAGTGCAACTACTCCCACGCGGCGAATTTGACCTCATCCTCTTCTGGCTTGCTAGTCGACGGGGTCTGTTGCGCGGAAAGGTCGAGGAGGGGGGATTATTCCGGCGCATTGCGGCGGAGAAGGGGAAGGATGTTCATGAGCTTTCTGTTGAGGAGAGGGTTCGGGGATTGCTTTTGGAGAGGTTGAGGATGAATGGGGAGGTTAGGGATGTTTGGCAAGATGTGAGTTTTTTCTTTCCTTTCTTTCTTTCTTTTATTTTCTTTTCTCCTCCTTTCCTTTGGAGGAGATATATGCAGAAGAAGAATTCCAGTAACTAATCTATATTTTGCTAGGCTCTCGCGCAAATGTCGCTTCTTGCTAATATCCCGCTCTCTCTTACGGAACTGCATGCCCTGGCCTCGGATATTCTTACTCTTTCTGGTGATGATGCTGTCGATGCGACTTGGTATACGCGCCGTCTGGCGGTTTCGGCTATATATGCCAGTGCTGAGGTTATTATGACCCGTGACCCGACGCCGGATCTTGTGGATACGGCTGCGTTTGTGGAGCGTCGGTTTGAGGATCGGAAGGCGCTTGCTGATAAGATTACTGGTATTGGACAATATGCTGGGTTTGGGTGGAATACTGCTATTGGGCTGGGGCGAAGCTGGGGGTTGAAGATTTGAGGTGATTTTTTTGAATCAGTCTGTTCACTTTTGGTATTCATAACCAGCTCATACTCCAGCCCATACTCGGGGTTGTTGAGGGAAGCTGGCTGAAGCAGGCTTTGTGGTGGTAGATGGATTTGTACTTTTATTCCAACTATTTTTTATTATTGTAAATTACTCCATTCTTGTCAGCGAACAATACTCTGTTTTGTTATTCTGGGATCCAGTCCTCGCTGGTGTCCTCACAAATATTCATATCATGCAAAATAACTAGAGACATAACCTATCATGTCCCAACCTGTTCACCTGAACAGCCGCGCTTGATGCCAAAAGAAAACTGAAAATGAGCCAAGAGCAAAGAGTGTATCTAAGCATGGAAAGAAAGGGAATTAAACAGAGAAGTAACGCTCAATGCAAAGAGACGTTCTGCACTGCCTCCTCTACGCTGAGAGGCGCATGGTCATCGGCAGCACCATCGGTTGGGCCATCGATCTTGTCGGTAGTAGCCTCAGACGGCGACATCAACAAGGTTGGGGACTTCGGCGAGAACGGATCTGAAACAACACTACCCTCTGGTGACTGTTCTTTCTGGGCAGGCACAGGTATGTTTTCAGCAGTTTCGGGCTCCTTGGATGGACTAACACTGTTGGCCCCGCTCTCAACCGAGTCACTCTGTCCATGCTGGGGCTTGCCACGTCCCCAACGGCGCGCCTTTGGCGGAAGTGGGGCCTGCCCATGTCGGCCTGTTCCGGCTGCTGGGACTACGGGCCGGTGGTGACTTGAGGAAGGTGTGTTATGACTGGAACGGCGTGGTGGCGGGAGGGCCGGGGGTGGATTCGATACGGCCCGTCGGGGCCGTGAACTTGGAGGTGCAAGAGTGGAACCTGACCCAGAGTCCGGGCGATCACCGGTAGGTGTCTGTGATGGTGGTGTTGGTGTGCTGGGGGTGAAAACGGTGGTGGGACTGACTTCGACGCCTTCGGGGATGGTGTTCCCGTCGCTGCTCGTGCCAGTAGAGTGGTGCTCTTCTTCATCCACGGCCAGACGGCGCCCGCGCCAGCGGCGAGATTTCGGTGGTTCTGGTTTGACCTTTGGTGGTCTGATTATTGGCGTCTCGTCATTGAGAGCGGCGGTAGGGACTCCGTCTTTGCGGCTGGGGGTTATTATGCCTGGTTTTTCGTGCTGTGCTGCAACGGCCTGAACGCTTAGTGAAGATGCGGATGCGGGCTCTAGGTTCATGCCGAGTCGGTTGATTAAGCTGTGTTTCCGACTCTCCGGCGCGTTAGACGAACTATACGAGTCCATTCGCGTTGGTGAGGTTGTGTCAGGCGAGCTAGCGATTGTGCTTCCTCGTGAGAGTGTGCGAGAGATGTCGAGTGATTCGCTGATATCTATGGGTGACGCATGTTGCTCGCCTTGATCCAGGACTGTCTCGATTGTAGTTGTTGTCACTTGAATGGGAGTGTCTTGCCTTTCTGCTGCGTCTGGCTGTTCGTCATTGCGCAGCCATTCCACCGTCGCACACCGAGCGACAAGTCGACGTGTCGTTTCGTCGACCTCTTCGAAATGCATGATTTTCTCGTGTTCTGGGTCGCTCCCATATGAGACTTGGCCGCGAACAAGAACGCTGAGTAGCCCCCGAAGTCCATCACGCTTGTAGTGTGGTGGGTTTCGTAGCTGTGTATGAGCTAGAAGCGGGTAAAGAACACGTAGGTAAGTATGCCGCAGCGCAGAGGCCTCCTCGGGTAGATCAAGCAAATTCCGGATCAATATATCGACCAGAACATGTAGATCGTTCGTGAAGAAGTACTCATATGTGCTAGGGGTGGTAAATATGAGATAGAGAAGCTTCAATGTGAGCAACTGAAGTGATGTCTCGGCTGCATGTTGTCAGTCATTGGATTTACTGAACAGGAGGATTGCCTGTTACCTTCACGATTGATTAGAAGAATGATGTTCTCCCCGAATGTCTTATACATTCCACCATACACGGATAGAACCTTGATAACCTTGTTAGTCAAGTGACTAGTGGGCCGGCCATCCACCGGATCATGAGCCGAGATCATGAACTGCTCGTTCAGAACCAGCTGTGCAATTTGTCAATGTCATGCCAACCAAAACAAGCCCGAAGGAAGTACTCACCAGCACCCGAATCACAGGGTAATGATAAGGATCGGTAACATCGTAAGAAAGATCTTCGATGATATCAAAGAGACAACGAATGAAATCGTCATCCACGAGAACTGCACATAAGCCCATAATCAGCTACCAGCAGCAGCACATGTGTATCCAAAACGCACCCAAGTCTTCAATTTTGACCCTTTGTATCCTCGACATCTCATACACAAGGTCCATCAACAAACGATGAAGACCCGCGTCGCCATCCAGATCCGCCCTCCGCATCGCCTGTATAAGCTCGAGGAGACGCGCAAACGCGCCCTCCTCATTCAGCATCTGAAGCACAGCTTCATTCTGTCGTCCGTCAAAGAGGATGAATGACGCAATGAAGTGGAGTGTATTCGGATCATCGTCCTGCAAGAGACCGTAGAGAATCTGTCGGCGCACGTAGTCCGCATGTGAGGCGAAGATACTCGACGTAAATAGCTTGTAGGAACAGCGCGAGATATCGGTTTCCGACCGGAGGTATTCATCTAGGGAAGGGTGGGTGTGTTAATCGCAGTGGAAACAAAGTTGGGGGCGGACGTGGCGCTGCACGCGGGAGTGTGTCGGGGACAGAGAGATCGTTTCTCGGGGGGTCGAGGTGCCATGTATACCTTTGTGTTGAGTTGTTAGACTGAGATAAGCTCGGAGGGCATCGTCGATCTCGTCTTCGGAGTCACAGTGCTTGGAGACGATCGTTTGAAGTTCTGCGAGAACCGGTCAATTGTCACGTCGCATTATCTTGCCAGGAGAAAAAGAGAGTGAGAACAACGTACCAGTCCAGAACTCAGTCTCCGAGACCTCAGGCTCCATTTCCCGTCAGACAGCTCATGCCGGTTTATGTGCCGGATTTGAAGAGTTGGAGAGACTTAAAGGGCGGGGGCTTGGGAATTCGAGAGTCCCACTGCGGGTCAACCCTAAGGTACGCACTACGTTACTAGGACTATCAGGTACGTGTTTATAGAAGAAAAGAACTTTCATTGGTATCAAAATGCAATGCAAAAAAAAAAACACAATTATGCAACCGGGCGTAAGAATGGATGCGCTTCGGTATTCCTATGAGAAAGAAAAAAGTCAGTGTTGGTCGAAAGTTGTTGTTTACAGGGCTACGTCAATCACTTACAGAACATATTTATCCAAGTCCACGACAGTAGGGTCGCTGAACAAAAGGTAGAAGTACTTCAACGTCTCAGATAGCCAGAAAGACTCCATAGTATCCTTATGGATCGGTTTCTGAGCTGTGACATCGTGGATGGCCGAGTTGGCCAGCTCCGTTCGGGTATACTTCGAGATGGCTTCGAACATCTGCCACCCCTTGCGTCGCCAGGATTCGTCGCCAGTCAGACGGTACATGATAAATACTGACTCAATCGCCTCGGGCCGAAGGTAGTATTTCGGCGACGGGATACTGGTCATACCTGCTGGGAGGTGGTCTTTGCCGACTTCGGCGATGTGTGGTGAAGCGGGCGATGAAGTTGAACGAGGTGCATCTCGGTTTTGCAATTCAGCTCCACCGGGAGTAGGAGTCGGGATTGAAGCAACCGACGATGCCTCCGCGTGATTTTCTAATCCAAGTCCATCGCGCTTGACCAACACATCGCTATCGTGGGGGTTTAATGAACCCGGTATGGGGATGGGCACAGACCCGCTCGCGGCTCCTTGAGGTGGATCGTGCGCAATCATATTCACGCGCTGTTCGTAGCTGCTCTCTCCATTGCGGAACGAATGTCCTGCGCTGGGGTCTACACGCGAGTAGCGTGCCACGCCAGCCTCAAAGCGGGCTTGATCCCACTCGCAGGCTGAGCCTTTCTTACAGGGCAAAAGGCGGAAGCGTTCAGGCATAATTCCGGTCTGTGTCGACTCGTAAGCCCAAACACAACCCTCGGTCAGTTTGGCTGCGAGTTCCAGATCACCATCGATGCCAAAGGCCTTGGCTCCTATAGCGAACATGCCGCCGACGAAACAGGTCAAGTGAGTGCCTTCGTATTCAAGATCAGTGGGAGTGAGCTCTGCGACTTTTCCTGGTGTCATTGGAGCAGTCAAGGCCATGAAGCGGATATCACGTCCACCTTTCACCATGGGCTGGAAAAGGAGATTATTGCGGGCTGCAGTGGCTGCCTTTTTATACATATTCGAGTATTGCTCGTTCAGGCCTCCCAGTAGCAGGTATTCCTTGGGCAGGTATTCGTAGGTCGAGTCAGCCATTCCTCCCATAGTGTACGCGTTGTCGCGGGGTGAATTGGGAAGTCTCAAGCCGCCATTGCATTGCTCTGCTGATGGTGTATATTGTTCACGGGCCTGAATGTTAGGCTCGCTCGCAGCTTGTGTATCGTTGGCAAGTTTAGCATGTCCCTCGACGTCAGCGGTTGTGTCGCGGGGGATCAGCTTCAAATAACTCTCAAGGTCTGTCGGTGCAGCGTAAGACTTGCGGGTCGTCGTAGTAGTGCTCTTGGTAGTACTGGCGGCGTGCTCCTCGCGCGTAGGGCTGTTATCACGCGGGGGAGTAGCCTTGGAGTACTTGGAACAACCCTGTGCATTGACCCGTAGAGGCCACAGTCCAGGGATGCTTGTTGAATCTTGGATTTTCTCCAATTCGTTGGTAATCCGTGCAATCGCATCATAGTATTTGTCCCGCTTGGTCAATTGAGCCAAACGGGTAAATTCCAAGGAAAGCGAGCCAATTTCAGCCAGGCCAGCTCGGGAAGACGCCCGATGCGGTTTCGCAACAAACTCCCTAGGAAAATTCGGTTAGTCACCCTTAGATGATCAGAGATAGACTGTAGCAAGACTTACGGGGCCCAGCGATAGTAAAGGTGTGGCATGCGGTTAGGTGTGTCGAAGGCACCAATGAGAACCTCAGCAAGCTCCTCTGCTTTCTCCAAAAGTACCGGATATCGATGACCAGAAATGTCATAGGCACCCAAAAGACCTCCAAGATAGCGGATCGTTGTCTCAAACATCGGAATATCTGCTCTCAGTGACGTTTTGAAATCAATGTTTTTGATCAGATCCAAAGCCTCGGAGAATTCATCCTTCAATTGCATAATCCAAAGAGTATCAATGGAATCAACCAATGTCGCTCCCCAGCCATTGAATGGGTCTTCAAACTCCTTTGACAGAGGCTTGACTTCGTCATGTCCCATCGCGATCTCCTTATAACCTTTCCAGGCATGCGTGAACTCGGCCTTGATAGTGCTAAGCCGTTGAAGACGTTCTTGCTTGTCGGAGCTTGATTCATCCTTGAATTTCGCTTGCAGCTTGGGGATCGTGTTCGACTGTCCCTTTGGCAGTTTGATCACCTCCTCTGCAGGGACGGGGAACCGTTCCGGGAATTTCTTCCACTTTGCCGTTGGGATGCCAGATTCAGGGCGCTCCGCTGCCCTTCTGCCAGCTCCTCCATTGTCAATCTCCTCCCCATTTGCACTATTCACGTTCTCCGTTGCCGGTGGTGACAAGCTGTCGGTGCCCCCCACCTTCGCCGGCTCCTTCACGGGTTCCTTCGTGGAGCCCTTTGCGGAGTCCTTCGGGTCATCCTTGATGGGCGTTTTCACCGGAGTGTCGGAGGAAGCATCTTTAAAATGACCGCTATCCTTTGAGCCGCTATTGGGACCCACGGGCGAGGGTATCTTCTCTGGCTGTGGTGGAGAGGTGGAGCCGCGGTAGGGATCGGGAAGCACGCGGTTTTTACTCTCCTCGATGGCGGCAGCAACGGCCGGATTTTCAGGTTTGGGGTTCGCGGGTTGATTCGGATGGGCAGGATCGGGTGTATGAACGCCGGTAGACTCTTCAATGACTGTATAGCTCCAATCGCGTGACCGCGCAAAGTGGAAGAATGTGAAGACAACAGCCGCCGCAAATATGACCAGAACTCGGTATCGGCGAGCTCGAAACATTGCGAGCGGTCACCGTTCAGGTTGTATTCTTCAAGATAAAAAAAAAAGAAAGGAAGGAGAAAGCAAGAAAAAAAAAACAAGGAGATTAGCCAAGTCCAGATGAAATCACGAGACTCCACAAGTAAATAAAAGGATCCACATGCGAGAGCCTCCGCGTTCTATTTTCGTCTTTCTCTCCTTTGAGGTTCCTGGATGTCCTTTACTTTGGGTATTTTTCTAACTTTACTATATCTCCTGTCTCGAAAGAAAGAGATCTCTTCCAATGATTTCAATAATCTCAACAATTCCCCAATGCCTGGAAAACCCGCGGTTCTTGGGCCTCAAAACATAGTGGGGATCTCAGCCCAGACGCCATTTTTTTTAGGGCGATGGACAGGGCTGTTTCAACGCCGATCATTGGCCCCGGATTCCGGACTGTGACTGAATTAAATGCATGCAACCCGCAAGGGTCTTCAAATGGGCCTATCATCAATCGATTTTTCTGCTAGCTCTTGTGAAAGTGCTACTGTCCCAAATGTGGTCCACAGGGCCCATCCCGTTAACCCCTGTATCCTGCAGCTGACGGGGATACATAACACTCCGTTAAATACTCCGTACAATTACAATTGCATGCCGTGGAGCATGTACAATGATCCTAGCCGGAAAAGATACCCTATACAAAATGCACAAATATAATGATCTTGATTCAGCATTATGAATTGGTAAGCTGGCATGTGAGCCCTTATTGTCCCGAAGTCACCCCAGGGTCCCTGCTAATCTATATAAGGGGCTAGAAGAACAACCTCCACGGACCAATATAGCTAATATTAGAAAAGGCGAAGAGATTTAATCCTAGCTAAATATACAAGCCATCTACTCCGTAGAGCTCAGCACCATAGAATACATACGTCATCCCCTAGGAACATGCCCAATCCGTAACAAGGCCTTTTATCGTATAGTGCGATTGCAAACAATCCATGTCTGACAGCTAAACCCAGTTGTATATATTGGTACTTCATGATTTGTGTTGCACGTTGGCAGTTGTGTGATGGGGGTTAGGGCAGACACATCAATGGGTTATGTACCTATCTACCTCATCCCTGACTCAACAGCTTTAATGTTTGGAATTACCTACTTTGACTAGTCTAAAGAGCTAGAGCTAAATTACTGTTCCATAGAAATCCTAAACCACCTTTCGCTCACCTGAGTCTCGAGTTTCCAGCCGCCAATATATAGTGGACTCGCAAACCACAAAAAGAAATATGATTTCCATCAGGAGCACCACACTCAGATAGACCTTCAAACCCAATGCCATTTCATCCCCAGCCTCTGGAAATAACCAAACAAAGCATTCTTAGGCACATATCCAGCATAGGTCCCTTGCCATGCAGCCGCAAACGAGCCCTCAATTGGACCCAACTCTCCAAACCCAAGAATTTCCAGAGCCCACGGCGTTAACAAGGCCACAATACCCAATGCAATCAGCGTAGCGTATACAGGATGTTCCGTTGCAAAGCCAACAGCAGCGTTTCTGCTTTGGGTCGCAGCATCAGATGCAGCTCGCGCCATCTCCGCACCGGACTTGATTGCATTCTTTAAGCCGTGGAGGATAGCCTGTGCTATGGCGTCTGTCCAATTATCGGTGGAAATTTCCTCTTTCAGCTCCTTGTGGAGCAAGTAGGGATCTTCGGCATTGAGAATCTTGGTAACAATAGCGGAAGCGATGGACTCCGGGGATCGGGCGTCGATGGGAGAGTGTGGCTCTTTCGTCGGTCTTCCCGAGATACAGCCGTAGACGAAGTCGAGCATCTTGTTTCAGAGTTGGTGTGGATATTAACGTGGCTTATGGGAAAAGCCGAAAAGGAAGGCGCGTCAAGAGTAATAGGGGGAACATGAGGGAAGGAACGAGGGAGGGGCACAGAGGTACCTAGGTTAGAATGTGAAAGCGTTCGTATAGGTGCCCAAGGTACATGGGTGGCAAAATATGAGTGCCTGATATGCATGGGTGTATGCGACCACCACGTAGTTAGGTTTTACCTATCTATGTACTCAAGACCACTAACTACATCATAATAGATAACGTCATGATAGAGCAATATAAAAGGTTCGCCATGAGATACTAAACTCCACATCAAATGGTCATATATCGTGTCTGAAGCATATAAGCTATGATCTTCCTAAAGCCTACCACTATCCTAGAAGCATAGGAGAACGAATATCTAGATCCCCACATTTGTCCGTCTGCCTTCAGTATTAGCTTTCTGGAACTGCTGGATTAAACCCAAAACGCCACCCCCGCCAGCGATTGCGTCGATATTTTCGCCTTCATCGCCCTCAGCGGGGTCATCCTCGTCTCTGCTGAGTGGGTTCATGCGCCAAGAATCGCCGAGGTTGCTGTCACTAGTACCTGCACCTGCACTGGAAGTACCGGTACGAGCACCGGACTGCCGTGTTGCTGAATCGCGGCCATCTTGGGATAGCGGTTCTTCCTCGTCATCGATAGGATCCGTAGACGGGTGCTGGGAACGTCCGAGCCGAGAGCGCTGGTGCTGCTGGGGGGTGGTCCGGGATGCGGCGCGGAACCCAGTGGTCGACGGTTGGTGGTGCGGGTCAAGGAGCATGGACGGGGCAGGAGAGCGGTGATCAAATCCTCCCATTTGCCTTAGTTTAGAGGTGCCCATAACTGATTGAGGGCCGAATGGCATACCGGAGGTCGGCCCAGTGCGTGTCTGGAGATGGTCAAGGCGATCAGGAAGAGCACCGAACTCGCCTGCAGTAGGCGAGCCGAGTGTTGGCAATGTTGGCGGTGGGTGGAATGGCCGCCGGCTAGTAGGTTGATTGGCGGTACCGTAGTTGTCCAAGAAGCCATAGTAGGAAGCTAGCATTTTGCCGTCTTTAGTCGAGAAGTAATCAGTGCGCAGATCTTGTTTGCCAGGATCCCGACGCGCGGGTCCGGCTTGGGATAGCACATTTGTGCCCTTCTTGAAGTCGAAGACGGCAAAAGAGCAAAGATAGCCTACACCGTCAACGTGCACGGTGAACTCCCGGAAGAAGTCAATGAGGCGGTCACTGCACTTGGGCAAGCTGAACCAAAGGACGAAAGGAGTGAAAATCATGCTCAAGATCTCTTCCAAGAATATCACAATTTTCATTTGATAGAGGATTGCGAATTCTTTCCGCACATCATCGCTATGCAAACGTCCCTTCCATCCGGACGGGAAGTAATGTGTAAAATCGATCAGCTCGAGGAGTGCATACTCGGGGTCGAAGACATCCGTCTCTTCGGGTGCCAGCCCTCGCGCAAAAGCCCAGACTGTACCGAAGATACCAAGATAGAATAGCACAGTCCGGTCAGGAGTAATCTCAAACCCAAGGAAGAGCTCCGGGTCTATCACCGAAGCAAGAGCCAACACTGAGGCAAGAGCCCCAGAGATGAAAGCAACGAAACGTGCCACTTGAACGGTCTTATCCTTGGGAAATTGGTCCACATAGCGACTGGCGAATGGATAGGACATGTTGATCCGACGCTCAAAGAGATGCCAAAGCTCATTGAACTCGCGGAATTTCCATTCCGCCATAGGTGTATATTGGCGGGAACCGATTTGGCCCGGATTCTTCTTGAACTCGTTGAAGTACCGGAAGAAGTAGTGCATCATAAAATAGACCACAATAAAGGGGGCTACGAAGATATTCATGACGCCGGCGAAAACAAAGCGCCGACGTAAGCCATCACTCAGCGCTCTTCGATGCGTGTCCTTGAGGAACAGGGTCCGCAGTTGGCCTTGCTCATTAAAGACATAGTCCATGACACAAAGATTGAGATTCCATTCCATGGTTCGGGAGAAGAGTTGCCGATTTTTGAGGAATGGAATAGGGAGAGTGAGGTCCAAAATATCCTTGTTTACCAATGCGATCATGTAGTTCTCCTTGCGCATTAGGCGGTTGGCAATGTCGTGAGCGTCCATTCGCTGCTTTGACTGGCTGCCCAAGAATCTTCGATGTTTGGTAGAAACCGCAGCCGCGGTAGATGGATTTGAGTCTCTCAACGCCATCAGTCGACTGACCACTTCTTGCCAGGAAATCGTCTGGACCTCGGCATCTGAAACGCCGAGCAGGTAGAGGTAGAAGTCATGCAGGTGTTTGAGCCTGCGAATGTCTAGCAGATACTGAAAAAGCTTCCCGATCCAGAAGAAGCTGAAGAGCCACAACAAAAATGTGGACGACCCGGACATATTTGCTGTGCATTGGGGAATGAGGATATCATCCAGAGTCTTGCTCCGCCGGACCTTAGTGTAATCAATGCAGTTGGTTAAAAATGTGGAGAAACCAACAACGAACGCAAATGTCCTGTGTATACTGTCAGCTTCTCCTATGATTCTTTGGAAAGGGTAGTATCATGGACCTACAAGAGGTTCAGCACCCGGGTCAGCAGAATGGACCAAATCCCGTTCCCTAAGAAATATATGTAGACATCCTTTAAGAAGTTATCCAGATCCTCGACATTTGCCCACCGCCACATTGCTTTCTTCTTGGGATCAACATTGGCAAGGCCGGGGTGTTGACCGGTGAACCATCTCCCTATGGGATGACCGCTTTCACTGGGCGGTTGTGGATGAGCCCCTCGTTCATTCCAGCGGGCTCCCGTAGGTTGCGAGGATGGTCCGGGACTGGGGCTTCTTCGTCGATTCGAACGGTCATGAGATCGGGGAGGAGGAGGTAACCGTGATTTCAGGTCTTCGTGATGACCTTCTACCAGGAGAGATTGAGGAACGTCTTCATCATGATCATCGAGCTCATAGCCGAGTGGCGATTCTTGTGCCATCCATCGAGGCCGGGACGACTTGCGACGACGGGTGCCAGATGGAGAAGCTCGCTCTTCAGGTGCCTTGCCCGACCGTCCTTGGTCGAGCAAGGCAGTGCTGGGGTTGATTATTTCACTGTCCTGCGCATCTGCTAGTGCATCCTCCAGTTCCCTGTCACTAAATTGTTCCTGCTGGTCATCTATGGCCAAACCAGCACGTTCTTCGAGATCAGAGTATTCGGACCCGGCGTCATGTTGGCGAATGGTCTCGTAGACCGATGGTGAGCCCGTAGGGGGTAGGAACCGTGATAATATGTTAGAGGACATCATTTTGGATCAGACTGAAGGCTATAGTCAGACCACTCATGGCAACAGCTTCAGAAGCCAGTGATAGTGGTGATGAAATGCCATCCAGCGGCGTTTGATAATGCGGAGAAATGGGGATCACTATCAATACAGGAGGCCGAACGTTATCGGGTTGAAAATAGGTATGTGCCCTGATTAAGGTGATTGTACCAGCTTATAAAGAAGTATGCATCTGACCTAGTCCTCGTGATAACAGTCACCTGGAGCTGTGGTCATTCCCAGGTTCCCCAAACCTCCCGATAGCTATGATGACATAAAGAAGGGGGGAAACGGGCTTGCAGCCTCAGGCAGATATCCAAAAAGTCATGTGGGTAGTGGCATATATCACGTGATATATTACTTATCGCCTTATCTTATCTCCACAGGTGATATGAATGGATGGACCGCGGGATGTTTATTGGTCTTTACCTTGTTCGTATCCAGTCTTGGAGCTAAGATCAGTACTACAAAGTAGACTGATTGTCGGTCAATCCATAGCCGACCTTTCTCACGTACAAGTAAAGCAGTTGACACTCGGATTTCTAGGTCATTTCCAATACGGGCCACAGTGATGAAACCTCTCTTGTTTTGGAAGGGATTTCTTGATATGCTACGTGACAGCCGATTACTTTATTTGATCGTTGCTTGCCCTCTAATCATAAGACATCATTTTATGCCAAACGGTCCATCAGAGAGAAAAATCCCAGAATCCTCGAAGATGAGGGTTATTTTTACGGAGTGGTTCAAACTTCAAAGGGCGCCAAATCCCGAGAGGTCTCAATGTGCTCGAATTTTGGCGTATCCTCATCAAGACATGTCTTCCCAGTCCTGCACAAATCGTTGAATCCACTTCCATAACTTGGGAGAAGTGACAAACATCTCTTTCCGAAGTCTTGGTGAATGATTGACGGCATACTGTGCTTTCCATTCGGAAATGAGCGTCAGTTTCTTAGCTATTGTGTTCCTAAGATCCTTGTTTCGAAAATAATCATTTTCATCCTTCTCAATTTTCGAAAGTGGCTGATCCTCCTGCTGAACTTCGTTGTAAAGTCTGAGATAGGGAGGCGAGCGCCGCATCTCCAAGAAGTATTGCCCTAGGTTTTTTTCAAGGCCATATGCAAAGTACCAAACAGATGAAAGGAGGCGGTAATCGTCAATTGAGTCAAAGTTAAGGAGTCGACTCAATCTCCAAGAGACTTGGCCCCGCTCAAGTATTCCGCGATATCTGTCGATTAACCTCTCTACCGATTGCGGCACAGAAGCAATGAAGCCATCTATAAAGGGTATATGTAACTCCGAACTAAGTTCGTCGCGGTATTGTGGCAATCCCGGTGTCTCTAGCATCATAGTTTCAGGGATGGATGAAGCGAAAGCCCAGTTGATGATACACGTAATGTTGTAATCATCATCAACATATATATTATTGACGCTCAGATCAGGGTGGCATAACGGAAACGTCTCCGGATTGATAGCTGGGAGTTTAAGTATAATATCGCGAAGAGCGTCACCTGCGATTATATAATCTAGCCTATTGTCGGATGAGTCGGTCTTACGTCCGATAGTAACGAAATCGTTCCATAGGTCCACGGCGCTTTCATATTGCGTATGTGATTGATACTCGTCCCGGGAGGGAACAGGTGCCACAAAGCAATGGTGAGATAACGGCAGTATCTCTATATGCCCTAAGAACGCAGAAATAAGGCTGTCGTAGAACTCTGCTTGGGAGGCGAAAGGCCCACGTGGTATTTCCAAAGAATATCGTTCATGTAGCATATGACCACGTGAGAGACATTCCTTGATTTCGAAGGACCCATTCTCTTCGAAGAGCGAGCCGATTTTATCGAACCGTAATTGCGAAAGCTTCCAAGTAAGACCGCCAAGCTGGGAGAGAACTTTGGCCTTGTTGAGAGTTTCTAGGTCATGTTGAGGAGAACCGGTTCTCCAAGCCTTTGACAGTGGCCAGCCAGGCGCTTCGCTCATAAAATGAACGGAATCCCAATCTTATTATCGAGTGAAGCACTATGGTGGGTTAGGACTATAACAGCGTGGTCTGGGAAAGATCTGTTACCAATAGTCGTATACTTCTGGGACTGGGATATCGCTATGAGCCCTGAGGTATCGGAGCGTGGCAGCTTCACTTGCCAGTAGCTTTATCCCCATTTCGATTGGCATAAACGTTCTAGCGTGTGGGGATCTAAAGACCCATCGCACACCATCTTCAAAAGAAATAAAAACAGCCCAGTTGAAGCTTCCCGAGACAGGCCGTTGACCTGGATCACAAGCACATGAAATACCCCGCCGCAGTGTGCTTGCTTGACGGCGTAGAGCTTGAATGTTACATTCGGCATAAGTGAATATATTGAGTTTCAGATCTGGGGACATTTTGATTTTAGAGATTTGCGGAAAGGAGGAAACGGGGTCAAGAAGGATACAGGTCCGTTGCGCGCTTTTGGGGCGAAAGTTAAGGTGTTCACTGTTTACGCAGCGGTATAAACGCCGGCAGGTACCCCAACCCCCTTTTCTAGTAAATACCGCTGCCTGAGTGCCTGGCTTTGGCCTGGTTCTTGACCGCTCATTATAATGTAAATTATCACATCCGAGCATGAAGCTTTTTGCACCATACAAACGGCATCCGAGGACTGCATTTGAATGGGTCCACGGGTGATTTCAACGATTAAGGCGGGAGATATCCCATCCATCAATAAGCAAAAGTGCGGGACTGCTTTCGCCGATGGCAACATCCCCATAGCTAAGTGCTGCGTTAAGAAAGTGGCACATTTTTAGATCTCTGTCGGCTTTTTAGATCACGATATTCTGATACTCTCGATCTTCACTTACCTGTAATGTGCAAATTAGATTCTTCTAAAAAGTTATGACAGTCATTCTTCCCTTTTGAATTCCAATAAAAATCAAGCAGTGGCTGTCTGCGCTGGGGATTACGGAGTCGTGCTCCCCATTTCTCAAATTGACACCAAGATTGCCCTCAATTTGTAAATAAACCTCCACACATTCACATATTTCCTGATCCACCCACCGCAATCAGCCTAGTCAGTTAAATCCAGAACGATGCGACCTTTTAGTTGATGCTTGTTCATCTTGTCAAAGATATCCATGAGGGTTGACATCGGCTGCACGGTGACCCGGGTCGTTACCACTCCACGAGCGGCCATCTCCATGGTTTCAATAGCATCCATACGGTTTCCAACCACACTCCCCACAATACTGATTTCCTGGCTGATAAGCGTAGCGGGATCTGCGGAGGCAATCGCAACTGGAGCGCCTTCGGGGACTCCAACACAAACCACGGTACCCCCAAATCGTACAAAAGATACCGCAACAGTGTAGGCTTCATTGGCACCAGTGCATACGATGACGGCAGCTGCGCCGATTTTGTGAGGGGTAACTTTTTTGACATCGACAGTGAGTTGAGGATCGTTGGTGTGGTACTTCGAGACATCGATGTAGGATTCAGCGCCACATTCTTCTGCAAATTCTTTCTTATCACCGTAGTCGATAGCCTATTAACACAAGTTAGAGGTGAAGCTTGTTTTGCCGTTAATGTGGTATTGAGGGCATTACAATCATTCGGAACCCCATACCGCGTCCTCCCATTTGGAGGGCCAGATGACCAAGACCCCCTGTTCCTCCCATAATAACAACTGCGTCACCCTGAAATATTATTAGCCGACCTCCTTGCATTTCTCTCAAGAGTGGAAAAACTGTAGTGTTTACTCACTGGCTTCGCACCACATTTCTTCAGCGCGGCGTAAACGGTGATTCCTCCGCAAAGCATCGGTGCCGCCAGCTCACTTGTGAGCTCATCAGGGATGCGAGTAACGTAGTTTGCAGGCGCAAGGGCATATTGCTGGAAAGTTCCAGGCTCGCCATATCCAGATATGGTCCCGTTTGAACAGCAGCCATCGCGGCCAGCTAGGCAAGGGAAGCAGCTCCCGCATACACGAGCCATCCACTTGATGCCTACGCGGTCTCCAAGCTTCAAACCAGACTGTTCAGTGTTTGGACCAAACGCCACAATATCACCAACGCCTTCGTGTCCTCCGATCTGTCCAGGTTGAGCTGGAGGGCCGACGTCTCCTTCTCTGCGGGTCATCACACCCCAATCACTATGGCAGACGCCCGAGTGTGTAATACGCACAAGAACATCACCTTTTCCAGGTTGCGGTGTGTCGACTGTGAGATATTGGATACTAGCGGCTCCTGGCTTGTCATAGGCGATTGCCTTGTGCTGGGATGGAATTTGAGAAGTCATCTTGTAATGATGGAAGTGAGGTCGGCCGTGCTACAGGAGGCTCTAGATGCCTAAATGGTTCTGATGGAAAATAGGGAGCAAAGTCATGAGGTACGAGTGGTATTATATTGTTTGATAGAAATATCGCTCCGTTACCCCGCTTCCTTGGGATGTATCGACAGGGGATGTCGGCGAACTATCGGTAAAATTATCTACCACCCTATCTGGCCGACCCCCGGTCCTATAGTAACAATTCATTTATAGTCAATTGAGATGGTTACGATCAGGCCTTTGCGCCAGATCGGTATACTCGAATCGAGCGATAAGAGCACCAGTAAAGAAAGTCATCCTGGATTGTCGAAGAATAGAACTTTCACCGAGGCGGAGGAGTCCACGCTCGACAGGATGGTGGGAGATGTGGCGAGTAATAAGGTGCAGGCAATGACAATTTTCTGTACGAACTTGCGTGCCACATAGAGAGTGGACTGTTGGGAAGAGAAGTTTGGTATTATAGTGCTTGACACTATTTCCACTGTCGTTTGGGGACACATTGGGAATGAGCGGAGTAGACTGAACGCGTGTGGAGGGATGGGGGAAATTGTTCACACAGGCCCTAAACAGGAACCGAGATTTTTGTTATGGTCTAATGGTGGATTGGCTGTATTATTTCCTTTGCATGGCTCCAAAGTACATACAGCGGCCGTAGGAGCTGGCCTTGCTGACCGCAAATAGTATGGAAAAATTCTAGCTGTACACGACTTCAAACGACTGGTAGGTACACTCTATTATAAACTATATGCCACACTTCTAACAGAGCTTCATCTTCATACATACCGTGATCGGAGAGAAAGTGATAAAGGCAGCAGAGGGAGGACACACCGGACGTGGCACCGATAATGAGGGCAACCCCTGGGGAAAGCGTCATTATGCAATAGAATACAATCAACCTTGGAATGCCTACTAACTTGTGAAATTCGCTACTAGCCCAGTTAGATGGCTCTATATCCCGGGTTCCAGTTGACGGTGGTTACCTATCCTGCCAAGCATGGGTGCCCACATTAAATTCGGCTACGGTGACCACCGTCAGGTCCTGTGTACTGTACTCCGTACATACATAGTTGGGGGTGGTTACTTTGTACTGTGGCCGAAGTGGGTACCCATGCTTGGCAGGATAGGTAACCATCCCCAACTGGGTGCCTAGGAATACTTTATCTTCTCGAGAATGGATCATCCATTGGCTGACACTAGATCTGACCGTGTCTACATGGTCACTACCCAGGTTTAAACCCCCCTATTTCTCTGGCATGGTTCCCAGAGAAGAAAAAGAAAACAACTACTAAACTACCGAAGAAAGAACCACCAATGGCAGGCTCTGCCTCAGTCTCGACTCTCAGCCTCGGGCATTGCGCCGTTCACACCGGCTTGGTCGATTGGAGTCAGGGACGAGGAACTGGAGTGGCTTGATGAAAGACAGAGGCGCGACAAATTGGCGGATCCGGAGCTACTGAAGCGCGAGCAAGAGCAGTTGCAGAGGCTGTTCGAATATGAGTTGGAGGATAAGACTCTGCGGGCGTTTATCGACGAAGACCTGGATATCAGGGCTGGCTTTATTGCCGATATTGGATTTCATAAGTGGCACGCATTCCCAGCGTGGTATAGTGCGTATGTGTACTGTCGGCTGATGACGGATGACGACGAGGACTAGAACAAGCACTAGGATGAAGACATCCAGGATGCTGCCAACATCAGGGAGTGGGGGTGGCGGGTGGTTTTCTTCAAGGCTGAGGTGGACAATCCTACCCCTCTGTACGGCCGTAAGGCACGCTTTGATTCTATTCCAGAATTCTTGGATTGGTATGCCAGCTGGCTGGATCATCTAGATGCACGGGCCCTGCTTTCTCTGCGTCGTCACGCTGTTTCCTGTGAGACGGACTGCGAGTCGGACTGTGAGAATCATTGCGCATAATATCTCTCGATACCTTGGAAGTACTCAAAGTGGTTTGACTCCCCCCCAAAGAACAGCCGAGACTGTATCAACTGAAGAGCAATTGACGTATGCAGTAAATACATACTCTTGAGGATACGTAGTACGGTACTCCTGCATATTTGCATGTGTGCTCGTGCACATGTGGAATTGAGAAATCAAGGCTGATCCATACATGTAGTTAATACTTCCCCGTATCAGTCGCCCATCAACGTATATTTCCTATAAACATTTGAACATGCGTCAAGTATGATGATGACGACGATGATGTATTCATTTGCCCGATCCCTCTATACTGGTATTGTTGAGATTCATGGCGCATTCAGACTAGATACCTGACATATCAGACATGAATCTAGTGATCAGCGTTAGACCTACCAAGCGGAGTAGCCCTGGAGGTATACCTAGGTAGGACGGGTAGGTAGTCTGAGCAGCTTAGTAAGTCTGAGCCCCTCTGAGAGCCCTTATAAAAGTGGCGGCAGCTAAGATAGGCTCAGCTCAGACCGAGCGAGCTCGGTTGTACGGAGTACTCGGTGAGAAAAAGAAAAGCGGCGAGGAGTGAGCACTAAAACGGAAAGGGAAAGCTACCTGGGCAAGGCTTGGCAAAGGAAATCAACCCTCTGACTAATCACCGATGGATTGTCATGTGACCTTGAATCATTTGTGTGGTCATGTGCGGGTACCCGTAGAATATGCATCTTGAAATTGCGATTTGGTACTTATATGATTGCCATGCCATATTATATTGGTCATTTCATATTTTGTATTGGATATGGCAAGACCAGTGTGCTTATTTCCACAACTACCATTCCTCCACAGCTCAATCTAAACTGAGTCCTGTGTGGCTCCAGTATATAATTCCGGCTGAAGATCTCATTTCCTCAACGCTGCAGACTAACAAGTGGCTCCACTTTCGGGGATTTCCCTTGGTCTGTGTGAATAAGAGGAGCATCTCGACTACAACATTGTAGGGAGTAAATCATAGGTACCTACTCCCGTTCAAATGTTTGCCCAGGTGCATCCTATACTCCGTACCCACTTCTAGCTAGGGCTAGGATCTGCGCCCCAGACACCACGTTGGGATTATTTTGCATAATGCAGAGAGCAGGCCATATGAAAACCATTCTGTATCGAGGTACGGAGTAAATGCAAGTCAATGTAGCAGGTGGGAACCGTCAGGATCCTTGAATACATATAATAATATACAATATCTATGGATAAGAGAATGATATGCGATGAACAGCAAAAAAAGGGATCGATAATCGATATGTCTTATGTGTGTCTCAAGCATAACCCTCATGACTCAAGATTAGTGGTACCATTACCACTAGCTCAGTAGTCCGCTGGCCAGTGCGAGTCAGTAAAAAGACGCCATGCAGTCATATCGACTTCTAGAATCTTTCGGCACTTTACTATTTTCGGGAATCCGAATGGAAGGGGAAACATGCACGCTAGTGACTTGGGGAAAGCTATTGATCTTAGGTCAAGCCCAGCTTATGTGGTAAACCCGCTATTTACTTCTTCCCTTGCCCCGGTGATATTATACAATATAAACTCGGTATCTTCGGTTAAAGGCTGAAAGTTAAAAGGTTGAGACCTTGGATCTACATGCATGGAGTATATCTAGGTAAATTCATAGTCTAACACTTGATTGAGGAATGATGGAGATGTATGTATATCGAACTTGGTGATCCCATATTGCGCTGTCATTGAAGTAGCCTAAAATAGGGGAGTATCTAAGTATAAAGCAAAGAGATATAGCCAATAGTAGAACCTGAAAGCTCAAGAGACCTAAGATAGGTGAAAAAAGGCCAGAAAGTGTTGCCCATTCCTCATTATTTCGTTATTCGTTATTTTTCCCCTATACAAACTCAGCTCCGTTATCCACTTCTTTCTCTCTCCCCTCCCCCCCTCCCCTCTCCCTCTCTCTCTCCCTCTTTTTCTCTCTCTATCATTTGGTGATCTTTATCCGATCTTCCCGTTACAATCTCCACTTGATTCCTCATTTCTGGGAAATATTTTTCTTTGAAGTCCCCCCCCCCCCTCATTCTGCCCCCATCCCAAAGCGGCCTACATTGGCTGGAATCCGCGAAAACACATATACCCACAAACACCTCTCATAGAGAGTATAACCAAAACTGCCCCAATTTCAAAAGGGACTGATGAAGGTATGTGCGCATCTATTTACTCCCTATTCCCTATCCCCAAACACTTCCCTTCCCCTCACTCCAATAATAATGATATCACCCCCGTCTCAACCACCAATTCCCCTCGGGTCGCTTCTTCAGACCATCACTGACACTGACAGCGACACTATTGCTATCGCTATCGACTGGCCGGAGGATTGGACGCTCACCGCATTCGCTAGGTACTCCTGCATCTCTCAGACAAACGACGGTGACCCGCGCCTCCTTTGTCCTGGTCTCGCATTGCTTCCCCTCTCCCGGCGCCTCGACCGAATGTGCGACCCCAATACCCAACCTCTCACCGGACTCCATGTGGTCTTATAACAATTTCCTGGACAAAAGCGACCCCAATTCTACAAGCGCAGCTGTGCTGCATACGTCGGGTGCCAACAAGGACTTCTCAGTTGTGTTGAGGGAGGTTTGTGTTGGGCGCGATTAGGAAGTGAACCTGTCTCCCCTTTCCTCATATATTGACGGGTTTCATTTTCGTTCTATGTACATCGCCTGTCAAAGGGGCTGTCTATAACCAAACGAGATGGAGCCCGAGAATCCGAACGCGTTCAAGCGAAGCTCGATGCACCAAGCGTTATACAGTCGTCCAGTGGAACGGCGTTCAAGCAAGAAGTCTTCATCTAGGGACCGGCATGGTATGGTCTATCCCGACAGTTTCCGAGAAACTACCATTCGAACTGTGACGCCAGAATCGCACTCATCCGCCAACCATTCCCCTTTATCCGAACCGGAGCACCTCACGGGCGGCACTTTGTCTTCACCTCGAAACACCGTGCGATCACGGCCCATCGAACCCGAACGTCGTCGGGATTTCAACAAACCCTCATCTGGAGCAGGCGAAGAAGATCCTCCGGTGGAAGCAAGGAGTCAACGGGCGCGATCGCGGACAACGGCGGCTGAGGAGCAACGCAACGACATCACCCCTAGCACATTCAAAGCTCGAACGCGGGTTGGGTCAATTAACACGGCCAGTCCATCTCAACCTAAATTACCTGCGTCTCAACCAAAATTGCCTGAAGATCCGTCATCTTCCATTGGATTTCCGTCAATTGAGTCCCCAAAATACAGCAGCCAGACCGTTCCTCGCCATCGAATAAGCAAAGCTTTTGGTCTGGTCGCCGGTGGAGCACGCAACCAAGATTCGTTTGCCTCACCCCTCTCTGGTGCGGAAGCCACAAAAATCCTCCAGTTGATGAAGACTACCTGTGGTAGAATGCATGGAATCCTATCATTCCGAACAGCCTCGACCACTTCCTGGACATCCGGATACTGCGCTATCAATGTCGCTACTGGAAGTCTCATTTACCAAGCCAAGGGAGAGCCGGCATTGGCCAAAACATTAATCCCCGACCTACGTGGTTGTCGAGTTCGGACAATGTGGGACTCTGAGCTCCAATGCACCTATCTGAGCGTTTACACATTTACCTCTGGTCTTGGAATACAACTACGACCTCACGTGAACGAAACCTTCGATTCCTGGCTTGCAGCGCTCCTTTGTTGGCAACCAATTCGGCCCAAGGGTGTTCAGAACAAGATGACAAAGCCTCAAGAGGTTGTGATAGGAGACCGACGAATCCCTGAACGTCGGCGCAACTCGGAAAGTGCAGCACAAAAGGATGCAACTATCATCAAAGTTGGCAAGATGCTTTTATGGGACAAGCCATCTGCTTCCGGTGCAATGCCGGTGTCTGGACGCCGCGTGTCCACGTACAGACAGTCAAGGGCTCTTTCTTCCTCGTGGCAGAAGGTGAGCTGCACACTACAAGAAAACGGATTTTTCAAGCTCTACACAGAGTCCGACGTGTCTCTTTTAGCGTTTGTGCAGTTATCTCAATTATCACGCTGCGCTATCCAGCAGCTGAACTCCTCGGTGTTGGATGATGAGTTTTGCATTGCCATCTATCCTCAATATGCGGCACACCCAGTACCCGATTCCAACGTGCGGCCTATATACCTCGCTCTTGAAAGCCGTGTTCTCTTCGAGGTGTGGTTTGTGCTTCTTCGCGCATTCACAATCCCAGAGCTTTACGGTCCTGTGTCTCAGGGAGAAGATCCTAATAAAACACCCGAAGCTGAGGCCACCGAACCACCCTTGACCAAAGACATGTTTCGGATTGAACGGTTCTTGAGCTTGAAAATCGTGGAGGCAAAGCTGTTTCGCACCAAAGAGGAGGACACTCCCCGAAGCCGAAAGGCATCAAGATCACATGGCCAGCCTGTTCCAACCTCGAAGGTCAGCGACTATTACACAGAGGTGCTCCTAGATGGAGAAATTCGTGGCAAGACTGCCGTCAAGTATCGCACCATGAATCCTTTCTGGCGAGAAGACTTCCTCTTCACTGATCTGCCGCCAGTGCTATCCCAGGCTTCCATCCTCGTCAAAACTCTGAACCCAACACAGAGGGACTGGACACTTATTGCCCACGGAACATACGCACCCAACCAAGACGTGAGTGCTGTGAACATGCTGGATGAGATTGAAATTTCTGCAAATGATATCATCTTCGGACGCGTAGACCTGCGACTTGAAGAATTGGATGCCGGCGTGGATATCGAAAAGTGGTGGCCTATCCTGGATAACCAAGACCAGGCAATTGGCGAGATGTTCATGAGAGCCCGAATGGAGGAAACCGTCGTCTTGATGTCCGAGGAGTACTCGACGATGTCGGAACTTCTTCACTCCTTCACCAATGGCCTCACAATCAACATGGCACAGCTGATGTCATCGGAGTTAAATCACCTGGCCGAGATGCTTCTGAACATTTACCAGGTCTCGGGGTCAACGGTGGAATGGATCTCAGCCTTGGTTGAAGATGAAATCGATGGGGTTCACAAAGAATCCACCACTAACCGGCTGAGGTATACAACGAGGATTCATTCGAATAATACACAAGAGACTAGCCAAGAGCGCGAGGTCCTTGTCAGGGACATGGGAAGGACGGCCACTGTGGAGGCTAACCTTTTGTTCCGTGGAAACTCGCTTCTAACCAAGGCCCTCGATCTTCACATGCGTCGTCTGGGCAAGCAGTATTTGGAGGATACTATCGCGGAACGACTACGTGATATTGACGAGAGCGATCCAGAATGCGAAGTTGATCCATCTCGAGTTCCACGCCACGAAGATCTTGATCGAAACTGGCGAAACCTCACAGCTCTCACCACAGGCGTGTGGAAGTCCATTGCGGGATCTGCATCGAGGTGTCCCCCAGAACTGCGACGCATCTTCCGGCATGTCAGGGCGTGTGCAGACGATCGCTATGGTGACTTCCTCCGATCTGTAACGTATAGCAGTGTTTCTGGTTTCCTGTTCCTACGCTTCTTCTGCCCGGCTATTCTGAACCCGAAACTTTTTGGGCTCTTGAAAGGTATGGAAACTACGCCTGTACCTTCGGTTTTCTTTTTGCTAACCCCTTCTAGATCACCCTCGTCCTCGTGCACAGCGCACTTTGACCCTCATTGCCAAAGCTTTACAGGGTCTGGCCAATATGACAACATTCGGCAATAAAGAACCTTGGATGGAACCGATGAACAAATTCCTTGTTGGTCATCGCTCGGAATTTAAAGACTTTGTTGATTCGGTTTGTGCGATTCCCGCCGATCGACCAGTCCCTATCGTCACACCCTCCTACACCACCCCTATCCAAATCCTTGGGCGGTTGCCGCCCACATCGCGTGAGGGATTCCCCAGCCTTCCATTCCTCATCGACTACGCCCGCTCTTTCGCGAACTTGATACGTGTTTGGCTTGAAGTCTCCCCGGAACGACTTAACGAATTGACCGAGCTGGACGTCAACCTTTCTAAGTTCCAGAAAGAAGCCCTTCGCCTACGGGCACGCACTGAAGAGTGTCTCAGACGAGCTGAGCAAGCAGAGCGGCCAAGTGGAAACCTTGAGATCAAATGGGAAGCACTGGTGGATTCGATGGAACGACCCGTAACCTTTTACGACGAAAGCTCAAGCAAACCTACCACCCCGGCGATAGAAACGTCAACCGGTACTGCACCGGTCCCAAGCAACCATCGCAATTCGGTTGGTTACTTTGCTACGCGTCCTTCGCTTACCCGCCGGTCCACTGACCACGCCCCCGATGCCGAGGATGACACGCCTCCAAGCTCGTCATCAGCGACCTGGGACCAAAGCCGCATTCCATTTTCCATTCCACGTTGGTCTGACGCGCGCGACAGCACCGGAAGCTCGAAGAACTCCTCAACCTACTCGCTCGAGTACTCCGAGTCCTCCAAGGCACGCAGGTCCAGTGTCACGAAAGAACCTTCTTCAAGCAAGTACCGCTTCTTTGACTTTGTTCCTGCTCCCTCCCGACGCAAGGCCAAGGAACGTGACCAGGCTCAAAACCATTCGCACGAGGATCTACGCAATGAATCTTAATGCACCAATGTCTGCCCATGCAATTTCCTTTCATATTTACACGTTTTCGACCTTGTTCTTCCTCGTCTACCTCTTTCCCATGTGCTCATGATTTCCACGTTCCTCTTTTCTCCCCTTCTCTCTATCTCTCTCTCTCTACTCCCCTTTTCCATCTTGCCTCCTCGAGTTCCGTTCTGCTTGATCATCTATATGTCTATGTTCTCCCCTTAAAGCATGTGTCATGGTGTTGATACCCATTCCTTCTTTTGATTGTGTTTCATGGTCCCGCCCTCCCTTATACACATCTCCCCCAGCCTAGCTCTAAGATAAAAACTAAGAGAGCTAAAAATTAAGGCTCTCGATTTTTGGGAAGAAAAAAAAGGACACGATCTGATTTTTGAACTCGGCTGAGGCTTTTGTGTTTTACTTTTTTTGGTCGTTCTGAGGAATCATTTTGGGTCTTTTTGTGTGTTTGGATTTCCTTTGGAGATGGTGGTCATCGTGTAAATACCTTTTACTCTTTTTATATTCTTCCAATAGATGGAATGGATTGATGTTTTCGTTTTTGCGGTGTTTGTTGACTCTATTTATTGGATAGAAATACAAACATCACATGTTATTCGTTGAATACATCTGTACATCGGATCAGAACAAACATCAGATACATCGCCTTTGAGTCAGAAGACAGCAGGAGATAGACCAAACCCTAGCCAACACCTCTCTTACAACACTGGGTCTTCCAAGGAAGATCAAACCACATATCAAAGCAATTAGCAAATAAGCTGTACAGCCACATTCCTGAAGAAACAACATAAAGAAGATAAGCGTAGAATACATATCACTTCCATAGGCAGAGCTTGCCACTAGCAGTGCCACCAGCAACCCAGTTCTTGCTACGGTGGAATACAGCCACAGCAGGAACAGCAGTGATGCCATCACCACCAAGTTGAGCAAGTTGATCTCCATTGCTGCTGTAAACATCCACGAACCGGTTCATGTTGCCGATACAGAACCGCTGAATGGAAGATTGGGGATTAATTTGCCATTGAGGCCGGAGACTATAGGAACAGAGTTAGGGCTTGATACTTCGGCAAAACCAAAGGGGACGCAAAATGAAGAAAGAAAGGAATAGCCATACATGGTAACCCAGCGGCCAGTCTGGCAGTTATGACGAACAACAGTATCCGGAGTAAACTCCTTTTCTGCAAGTCTGTGGCCCTGCTTCCATGAAGAGAGACCCTTTGCGCCTACATCGTAGATTTTCAATGTGTCGTCGTAGGAAGAAGTAGCAATTTGCCCAGCAACATTGAAAGCTGCGTGCGAAACCGAGAGTCGGCTTTCGTGCTCGGCAATAGGTGTGGGACTGTCCGGGGAGAGCTTGCGCAGATCCCATAATCTCAGGAATCGATCCAGACTTGCTGTCGCGAAGTAGTGGGGCTGGGAGGGACACAGTGTGAAGCCTCCGATCTTCTTCTCAGAAAGCTCCCAGTTTGACACATTGTTATCTTTCCGCGGCGTGCGCGTATCATATCGCCCGAATCCACCTTGAAGTGTAGTCCAGTACAAGGTGTTAGGGTCCTCGGGAGCCATGTCTACTCCAGAAAGCGCTTCATCGATGTTTGTAGATTCAGGAGCATAGGTCTCTGAAGAGACCATTTTCTCCAAGTCCAGGGATCGAATGGAGCTGTCATAACTCGCGGTGTACAAATGTGTCGGCTTTGAGGGGTTGACCATCATTGCGCTGATAGTTCGGGTATGTGGCTTGAGTGTGGTGAGGACTGGGTCTGGGTCGTCGTCGTCCTCGTCGTCGTCCTCGCCCACTGCGGGCTTTTCCTGCGAAGCATCCAACATACCCAGATGACCCAATTTGTCACCCGCGAATATAAGAGGTTTGGATTCGGACGGGTGAAAGGTCATGCTGTACACACGCTCTGGGGTGATCTTGATCCCTGTAATGATCAAAAATACGTCAGAATGGTAGCTTGTCGATATAGAGGGTATAGTGATTACGCTGAGGGTCCCAAGACTCCCACAATTGAAGCCCATTCATCTCCTCCCGAAGAGCCTTGAGGTCTTTGTCCGTTGTCTTCTCAATTTCATCGTCCCCGAAGGTCCTTTCATAGGGCTTCGCAACACCCTTGGTGATGACATCCACGCCGATCAGGCTATCTGCACTAAGCTTTTGGCCCGAAACAAACATATCCGCTTGGCTGAATGAGGCTGTCCGGCGCATCCTTTTGATTCTATCCGCTTCGCGCATCGCCTCATACTCGTCGTCGGCCTTGCGCTTCGCTACTTCACTTTCGGCCGCAATGCCTTTGAGACGCGAGGATGTGCGACGGGGCGTGGTATCTTCCTCCACCTTAACCCTAGGAGCCGGGCGCTTTTTGGGTTTCGTGCCATTGGTGCCGGGGGTCTTAGGGCTTGCGAAGAGCCCCGAGGATTGCGACTCGAGGGTGAGTTTCTTCAAAAGCGCATCACGCTCAGCAATGTTTGCCAAACGTTGCTTTTCAAAGTCCGACAATTCGCTTTTCGCCGCCATGTTCTTCTGGGGGGTTTCGGGGGTCTTTGGTTCGTATGTAGTTTGCGCCTCGGGGGTGCGAGGCACGTCCTCAGCGAAACGCGTGGATCCAGGACACGACATCACGTGACTTCGCGGGAAGTTGATGACCGATTAGTCCGTGCTGGTAAAAAAAAAGATAAAGTGATCTTCCTCTTGTTTCTCTTTTTTTTAGATTGAAGTTGTGAAGTTTGAAGAAGTGGAAGAGAAGAAAGTAGGATTTACTCCAGGTTGGACTTGCTTTGAGAAGTGCGCGAACAAGGCTGCTCAAGTGCAGACCTAACGACTCAGCAATGGCGACAAATATCAACCGGCTATGCTTCCTCTCAAGAAGCAATTCTACGGCTCCTTTCCTATATCATACTCGAACACTTACGCCACTCTCATCCGCCGCCCGGAAACAATTCAATCGTCGCTTCCCGCGCTCCTTTTCTACCCAGAATAATACCGCAGCCGACGATGCGACCGACGATGCGACGCAGAGCAAATCACTAGCGGAGGATAACACAAGTCAGAATACCTCTGAAGAGTCAATTACCCCCAGTTCAACGATTGAGGCAGCCCCGAAACCGCGACGAAGCTATCTGCAGAAAAAAGCCGCATCTGTATCCGAAAGGCCTAGCCTCAGACCATCTGTGGTAAAGAAGACAACGAAGATAGCACCGAAGATCACAACCCAGGAGAAATTGATATTTGGAGGACTCTTAGAACAGCTTGGGTTCAAACACGATGGGGAAACTACCGAGTCGAGCTCATTGAAACCACTGAGCGAGGAGAAGAAGGCGGAAATGGCCGAGCTCATGTCGGTGTTTGACAATCTGCTAAAAGACCCAAGGGCAAAGAAAGCGGCATTGAAAGCCAAGCAGCAACCGAAGGACGACTATTCTTCTTATAGAAGACCAGAGAAATCAGAGACGGAAGAACAAGTTCCAGCGGAGAACCAAGGTCCAAAGCGAATCTATCTCCGTGATCTGGGCTATTCCGAGCCCGCCACAGCGAGCGCTGCCGAAGTAACTGTCAGCCTGCGGAGGGCGATTGAGATCGTCGTCAAAGCGGAATCAGAGCACATCGAATTCGCCCTTTTCCAAGCCGTCGAGGATGGCAAGGGCGACATGGGTGTGTGGGAGGTATGCAAAGAGCGCATCTTTTCCATGCTGCGCCACCTGGATGAGAAATCTCTCGCTGAGGCTTCAGACCCGGACAGCCTGAGCACAACAGATCAGCCCGAACCATCCACTCGGCCATCAGGACCTCTCCGAGTCCCAGCCGTCGTTCCAGTCGCCCCCGTCGTGGTATCTCTATACCCGAAGGTCCTCCTGATCGCCTTCCGCCTGCTGAACACTCACTTCCGTGAATCCCCTCTCATCCCCCAATTTCGCTCAACGATCAAAGAGTACGGTCGTATCTCTTCTTTCCTCGGTGCTTCATCTGGCTTGTACGATGAATTGATCCATTACCACTGGCGAGTATGCAAGGATCTTCCCGCTGTGATATCGATCCTGCGTGAGATGAACCAGCTAGGCATCAACCCAAGTGGGAAGTCCCGCGGCATGCTGACTGGACTTATCATTCGCCATGCCCGGGACTTGGAGGCTCATCGGAAATCCCCGGACGGGAAGGATTTCTTCTGGGATTTGCCTTCTAACAAGGAGGCGTTCGATGAGCTTACCCGTAAGGATGGGTGGATGGATCAGATCGAGGCTCGTTCAGAGAATGAGGCGTGGGAACGTCAGTCTACTCGGACTTCCCGCCGTTAAGCTCTTGTGTTCTTTTACACAGACTTTTAATGTACAATATAGACTACCATGTATAATACTACCATCAGCGAAACCATACCAAGCTTCATGTTAATACATTGTTCTTCGTCATTCGACTGTCATGTTATTCCAGGTAATGTATGTATGTACACTAATAACTGTATCTAACCGAAAAGAAACAGAGCCAAAGAGAGCTCCAGTCTGGCTGGAGCAAAAGAAAGAAAACAATCAGAGCTCACGCTCTCTACAAATCCCCATGAATCCCCCAAAACTTTTCCGCGTTGAAGGTGTACATATTATCGTCCTTCCACAAATCATCAAAAGCAGTAAAAAGCACCAAATCCTCCCTCCGATGATCAAAGCTCTTCCTCAAACTCGCAATAGCCGCCTGTTGATTATCCACAGAAGGAATAGCACCTCCATTCGCATCTCCAGCATGCGGCCATCCAGACTCGGTGATCATAGTACGCTTCCCGCCTGCTCTCTCAGAGATACTACGCGCCTGCTCGAGCGCATACGCACCAGCCCCAGCAGGCCGCTGCGTAGCATCGAAGAAAGCATGGCAGTTCGCAGCGCAGTAATCGGAGACATGGCAAAGTTCCGGGTGGTCGAGGAGGACGGAGAAGGTATCGACTGTGACGACGGGACCTGTGTAGCCCTGTGCGCGGAGTACGGAACGTGCTGTTTGGACGGCTGTCACGACGTCGCTGGCGGAGTTGGTGCCGCCGTTTACGAGCTCGTTGCCGACGGCGATCGTGTGGAAGATTGACCAGTCTTTTTTGCCGTCTGGGCCTGCTACTGCGTCGCCGAAGGCGTCGAGGCTTCCGGGGAAGCCTTGTAGGTCGTAGACGCCGGCGAAAACGCGCATTTTGTGGCGTCGTGCGGCGTTGGTTACGGTTCTTGTTTGGTCGCAGTCTGTGCCGTAGATGCGGATGAAGGAGTATTCGGAGACTCGGTCTAGGTCTTTGTTTACTTCTTCTTGGTTCTTGCAGGTGCGGTCTGCTTTGTAGGGGGAGTACGAGATGCCGAAGTGGGCGTGTGGGTGCTGGTGAGGGTGTGGATGAGGAACAGCTGGTTTGGGGGGTGCGTGAGGGTGTGGTAGCTCCTTGGGTTTGCCTTTGGCTGGGACAGGGTGGCCGTTTGCATCGCTGTTCTTGGATAGTAGGTTTGGCGGTGGTATGTTGGAGATATCAATGTCGGGGATTGATATTGGGGGTTTCTATGATGGAAGAGTTAGGGCTGGGTTTTTGATGAGGAACAAACATGTCTTCTCTTCATCGGGAACGGTCTATCTACTAACATTCTCTTTTGGCGCAGAGGTCAAGGCCTGAACGTAGTGTGTTTCGGTGCTGATGCGCTCTCCCTTTTCATTGACCCAGACGACTACCTCTTTGGTATAGGGTGGTTGAGCAACATCTCCACGAGATTGCTTCTCGACTATCGCCAATCAGCAAAATCCCATAGAAGCATGAGATTATTTGAACAATACGTTCTTACCCCCAGCTTCGGCGCAAACACTACATGCAAGTAGCAGGCCAACAAGCGCCTGAGTAAGGCGCTTCATTTTGCAGCTGAGTTTTCCCTGGGGAAGCTGATCTGTAAACTCTGGTGGGAAACAATCCAAACTTAGTCTCTGAACTTAGTCGGCGGCGATCACAACAAGAGTGAATTTGCAACGATCTATAACAGGAAACTCACAGATATGGTGCCGATCCGATCCATTATAACCATGCTACCGGTGTCAAGCACGGAATTCCACCTATGTGGACCTGATTATCAGGGCGTGTAAACATGAGGATAGCCAAGCATAGCACCTCGATCTGGGGAGATGTGGAATGGAATTAGGGAGCTTCTAAGATTTCAAACATGCCCTGTGGCTTGGTTGAGGCGCCTCTGGCATCTGATTTGGGCGAAGAGATCTTAGTTTCGGGGCATCTCATACAAGACCTCGAGGTCGGGGATAGACCGAGAATGCGCCTAAGATGGAGTCGATGGAATGCGGAGCGCATTCCCGGGAATTGCTCGGAGACACAGTGGGATTCGGTGAATGTGAGACAGAATGCTGGAAAGAACTTATTTGATATTATTGAGAGACATTGGAAGGGGGTCAGAGGAAGGGGGAGTTTTAGGGCTAGAGTCTGGCCCTAAAGATATTGGCGGTCTGATGGTGAGGTCCAGGCCCATGAAGTAAACAGCGAAGTGACGTTTTGACCTGAGGATTTATTTAACATCTGACTAGCAGGCATTCAAACTTGTGGTTGTGGATACTACTACGGCGAGAGAGCAAAAGCAGATGATCAGAACACGAAGCATTACCTCCGTTCATGGGTTTGAAAAAGGGTTTCAGGTCTGAATAATGTATGGAAAAATGGACAAATCCTTGAAGCAAAGAGCCAAGGGGGGTAGAAAGATAGTATTAAACAACTTAAAACCATGCACAGATATAGAATCATACCGCCAACGGAGAAAGAAAAGGGCGGGCCTGTGCAAGGCATGCAATAAGAATGTACACCGACAAGGTAACAATACAAGGATTGAAGGGGCATTAGGGCGTAGGTCGACTGGGGAGAACGGAAAATCGATAGATGCCGAAGTCATATGGGCGTGAGCAGTCATCGGATTGTCTGGTCAGGACCAGAAGCTAAGAGGCAAGGGAAGACATTACTTCCTCTTGCTCATCACCTTGGTAATGGCATGTCGAATGATTGTTCCTGCCTTTTCAATCTCCTTCTTGGTGAGACCGGTAGTAACGCACACCTTCAGGGCTGGCGGAATAATCTGCTTGGGCTCGAAGTTGTCTTCGAGGCTCTTCAGCCGCGTGATTAGAACACCGTTGGCGAGAGACTGCAAGATCGTTAGAAATGGTTAAAATGGAAGGAAGGGTAAAACATACCTCATCGACGGCATCTTGAAGTAAGAACTGCTGGTCGTCTCGTGTAAGTCGCTTGGCAGCGACAACCTCCGGCTTAATGACAAGGATGAGAACAGGGTTTTCAGGCGAGCTGGTGCAGTAAACCCAGTCACTCCGGGGATCCAGCTGAGCCCGCATGGCTTTGGTGAGTTCCCGAAGTTGTGTCACTGTGTCAGGGTTGTTCTGGAGGATGTTGATAGTAGCACTGGCAGTGGTCGAGAGCAAAGCGGGAAGCGCGGCGGAGAAGGTGTAAGCAGCGGCAGAAATACGCTGGTGGTGAACAATCTCCTCTGAACCGGCACAGAAGCCACCTCCAGCAACGAGGGGACCAGCCAGTGACCCCACAATCATATCAACCTCGGCAGCATCGACGTTCTGGTGCTCTGTGATGCCACGGCCAGTGCGTCCCAAAACACCGAAGGACCAGGTTTCATCAAGGATCAGACGGAACTTGTACTTGAGTCTGAGTTCGATCTGCGACAGTTGTAAGCACGACGAATTCATAATTCAACTTAACAGGATCACATACGATCTTGGGCAAGTCCGCCATGTCGCCATAAGACTCAAACAAACCCTCTGTGATAATGAATCTGCGAGTCAAAGGCTTCCGGGCTTGCTCCTTGGTGACCTTCGCGAGCACTCGCTCCAGATCCTCCATGTCATTATGTTCATACCACCGGACAATGCTCCGAGAGATCTGAATACCCTTGCGAATGGCAAAGCTAACCCCTTTATCGGCGACGATAATGTCTCCACGCTTCGAGAAGGCAGGAATAACACTGGAAATTGTCGAGAAGGCCTGAGAGTATATGATGCAAGCTGCGGTCCCCAAGAAGGACGCGACATCATCTTCTGTCTTCATGTGAACATCCTGTGTGCCGTAGAATCCACGGGGTCCGCAGGGACCCACTCCATAAGCGCGAAGTGTCTGGATTGCCTGTTCCTTGAGGGACTCGTTCGTGTTGAAGTTGTAAAAATTCAAGGAGCCAAGGTTTGTGACAGTGCGGCCGTTGGTCAGCTTCGATTTTGGGCCTACGGGGCTGGAGATCACAATTTAATCCGTCAGTAATATGTCCGCGGAGTAAGCTACGCAGAAGCAATAGGTACGATACCCAACAATCACGGTTCTCTTATCAACTTCCATCTGTTCCAAGGTTGTCGGGGTCCCGACGAGAGGTTCTGGTGTCCATTCATCCACGAGGTCATCAATCTCATCTTCCGTGAGTGGTACGACGCCCGGTTTAGTCGAATACTTGGGGGCTAGCAGATATCGGACGGCGAAGAGGAAGAGGAAAAGTTCGACGGCAGAACGAATTGGGTCATCTTGGTAGCTGGATTTCACGTAGCGGAGGAAGATTGCGGAGCCAGGCACACGGTGGAATAGATCCGCGAGTTCGTGCAGGTATTCGGAAAGGATACGCTGGGTCTCCTGGAGATCCATTGCGGAGGTTTGGAGAGAGGGCGAGTTATATGGTGCGCCAGGCCTGTGAGATACCAGAGATGCAATAGGGTAAAAGGAGACGTGAAAGACAGACGGGGTGAAGATGAAACGGGAGGCTCGGAGTCCTAGGAACCTCCGTGCCACGTGACCTGTGTATTGTTATGTGTGTTGGATAATCTAATTTTAAATCGGGGAGACTACAGATTGATTTTATGTGAAAGAGAATTTCTCGAAAGCAATGCAATTTAATTCCGGTAGAAGTGTAAAATAAAACAAGCAAAGAAAGCTGGAAAAACGAAGGTGAACCGCCGAGGATGACCCTGGAAGACCCCTTCATACAAGCGTCATTCCACAAACAATATTTGGAAGCAACCATTCATTAAGATCAAATTGTGCGCCGGTGAGTTCAGAAAAATGCAGCGAATTTTAATAGACGCATAACTTTGTACAAAGCATTTCCATGTCGTTTCGCCGAAGCGATTAAATGGACCAAACTCCGGTGCCCTCGGACGCTGCTGGGACGGTGCCTGAGGTGTAGCCCTTGGGGATGTTGGAGCCGGTGTACCAGGAGACAGTGTCGTTGAGCCCGTGGTCAAGGGGTTGCAGGAGACCAACTGCATCGGTCTTGGAGACACCGAGGCTTTTCCAGAGGTCCTTGCTGAGAATGGAATCCAATGAACCCGTGTTCCGCAGGACAACAGGCGCAGCGATAATGACCACAAAGATCAGGAGCATGAAAAAGTAAAGAATAGCGAAGCGGACCACACGTCTCTTCCGAAGCTTAGACTGCTTAAGGGAATAGATAGGGGGGCGGATTTGAGAGCTAAAAGCAGGTCTGGTTAGTAACAAGTTATTTCGGTATCGGGATGAAGAAATACGTACCTTGGGCGCAGCCAAAACAGGATGACCGAGTGGAAGGTGTCGACATAGGGAATGGCGAGGGCCGGGAGCATGGCAAACAGCAGAATGTGGCCGAGGAAGAAATCGTTGGCGAAATAACCGAGTTCAGTGATTTTGCACAGGAATTCACGTCCAGGCTGAGAAAGAGAGTGCCATCCCATGTTGTACCATTTTCCGGTCCACCATGCAATATTGGACTGATCGTTTTTGAATTCACGAGTCAATGCGAGAGAAATAATGACCTTGTAGATGAAGCGCTGAAGAGCCATCGCGGCGATCATTCCAGAGATGGTTCGGGCCCAGCTGAGGGATTCAAGGAAGAACATGGCCAGGAAGAGAAGCAGGAATACAATGACGGCGATAGCATGAGCGATCGCGGCGAGAACAGCACCGAACTTCTTGCAGCACATGCCAAACAATGGACCCATACAACAAGCCATGCCGAAGAACATGCCCGCGACACCGGCATTGACACCCACGGGAGCGAAAGCAACAATAGCAACACGAAGGATGGGGTTCGCAGCCCATTTGATATCATCCGAGTACATTGTGCGGGAGTTGATATACAGGTACGGAATCAGTGTGGCACCAACACCGAGCAGGGGGGAAATGATTTCGCTGAAGAAGATGTTGGTGATGCGAGCTCTGGGGATATCACCGGAGCCTTTCTCTGATGGAACACCGAGAAGTTTGCGCTTGTAACCAGTAATGCGAGTACGCGAAAGACGACAGAAGCCAATCCAAGAGGAAGCATGGGATCGGGAGTTACCGCGAGAAAGCCAGCGGATATAGTCGCGGTAGTCGATGAAGAAGTCGGTCCAGGCAAACTGGTGAGGGTTGAACAGGAAGGGCGAGATACACAGTGCGAGTAGAGAAACCCAGAACCAGATCAGAGCGGGGGTCCAGACCGTTGTGGTACTGAACAACAGCATCAGCAGGAGGCGGGCACCCAAGTAAATTGAAGGACCGGCGAAACGCGAATAAAGGACACCGAATGGGATGCGAGCCGTTGCGAAACCACGGCCAGTACCAATGTATCGTGCACCTCCGAAGGACAAATTCTGGTGCACGGCGTTGGCGTAGATCTGACAGACGAACACCTCGAACATGAACGAGAACGAACCAAAGTGCTTAGCCAAACGAGTAGCCATACGCCACACTCCTCTCTCTGTCAACTCTTGGACGGCAAGAGGAACAAATGAGATGAAGAACACAATGAAAATGGAGATAACACAGCGGTTGACCCAGTTAAGAATGGGGATCAGGTTGGCGCAAAGGGTGGGCACAAGAGGATCGGTAATGGGCAAGTCGGAGTTGTAACGGCACATGATGGTCTCATGCTTCAGGGCACCGAGGTTGATCAGGACAAACATGAACATCTGCACGGAAAGCATAATGAACATGTTGTTCAGATGGAAGCCAGGGTGAGCATAGTAGAATGAGAGGAAGCGATCGAGGGGCAGCTGAGTACCGAGGTAGTAGTACTCTCGGGATAGCATCTGTTCACCCATACCAGTACCAATCTTCGTAGTGAAGTTGAGAATAGATCCGAAACCGAGATCACGACCCTTACCACACTGATAATATTCACAATGCTTGATGCGACCTCCACGCAGGACGGCATTCATACCAGCGTAAATATCCTCGTTCAGGTGCAGTCCTTTCTGGGCTTTGGAAACACCGCCACGAGTGGTCATGAAAGTGGCGTTCAGGAAATCAGGGTGACCATAGTGCAGCTTACCACCGACTTGAGCAAGTGTACGAGCGAAGAGGGTACCGAACGTTTGTTCCTTGGAGGCGGCAACATCACCAAGCATACCCACGCTCTCAGAGAAAATGTATTCACGGGCTCCCAGGATGGCAACGGGGTCCTCCTCAGGGGAGGCAATTCCAGGGGTGTACGGAGAAACGTTGTCCGTAGTCAGTTCCTCGAACTCAGCCAGGACACTGCGAATCTTCAAGCACTCTTCAAGGTAGTTGTCTTGGTTGGCGTCAATGAGCTGGATGTATTCACCACGGTAGAAGATGATGGCATGGTTCTGGTTGTCAGACTTTCCGTCTCCGAGAATAGGGTTTCCAGAAAGCTGGATTCTGAACTTGGGCTTGCGCAGGTTGTTCTCCAGAAGTTCACAGTGACCATCGATCAGGGCCGAGTAGAGGCGGGGTTCGTCGCCTTCATTGACAGGTGGCTCCTCATCTAGGTATGCAATCTGCAAATCGGGGTAAGCGCGGAGCAAGAATTCGGTGTTCTCACGTTCGTCCTTGTTGAATTTGGCGTAGCGCTGCATGGAGACGCAAATGCGGAACTTGCGGCGAGCCATGCGTTCGAGCTCACGCTCAAGCTTCTCGGAGTTTCCTCCAAACATCTGCACAACCTCAGGGTTCTCAACACGGTAAAGCAACTTGATAGCACGGCTGTAGTTCATGAAACCAGACACAGTCCTGTACAACGTCTGAGATCGAAGGGATGCCCAGATTCTCGTGCGAAGGGTGTATTCGGGAGCGGCAGACTTGAAACCGATACAGTAGAAAGGAAGATCGTCCACCTTGCTCTTGGCGGCATCTTTCTCGGGCTTCTCATAATCACCGTTGAATTGCGAAGTCTCGTCTGCTAGAATCTTGGTGTCCTTGACGAAGCAATCCCATTCGTGGGGGTGCAATTGCTTGAGGTATTCAAGCAAAGTGACACGCGAGTAAGGCTCATCTTCACGGATAATCTCACGGAGCGAGAGCAGGATCTTTTCACTGTAGTGGGGAACGAGGACAGTAAAGGTGGGCATGTTGTCGACGGGCAGAGGCTCGGGCATCGGTGTGGAGAGGGATTGCGCGAAGAACGAGATACGGCGCTCTGCCTCACTTCCCTGGGGGAAGAACTCAGTCTTGAAAGATTGATCTTCCTGTGACACGAAGAAGGTCGGGGCGCGGAGGGTGCGCTTGCCTTCCTGCTCGGAGGGAACCTGGTGGTACAACAACTTTTGCACGTGGTCGATGGCCAGAAGGTGCTCACGGTACATTGAAATGATGATAGCATTCCAAACCTGTGAGATCAACACCTTGGGCTTGTACTTGATCTCCATGTCCGTAGTGGCGAGCACCTTGGAGTAGATTCGCTTGGGAAGTCGGGAGAAAATGTTCCTCCATGGTGACCAAATGGACACACCCAAGTAGAATGACCGAGCCACCGAGAAGATTGTGTTGCAAATAATGTACCACAGGTAACTATCCAGGAAGAAGAGCGTCAAGTCCATGAAGGCCATCAGGCCCAGCAGGATCTGAGGCTGTCGGTGGCAAAGGGTGTTACCAATGTATTTCGCGCCAGTACACTGGTGGATCTGCATCGGAGACAGGATGCGAATGGGATCCTTGAAAGATAGCGTCAAGAAGAAGTAGGACTCTGCCAACTTGGCACCGAACACACAGACCCATAGGCCATATGACATCCACATATCGTTACCCGAAAGACGAGGGAAACTGGCTGTGAAGGTCTGACTGGCAACGTATTGTCGTCCACCCTTCTTCATGTAGTTGCCGAACAAAGCACCCAACGGCTGGATTGCAAAGAAAGCGGCCGTCAGGATTGCAATAACGAAATGCACAATACCGAGAGCGAGGCCAATGCCGTGTTCAGTTGAGGTTCCTAGCTTAAGGCCTGGCAAGATGCTGAAGATAACCACACCAGGAGCGAGGTTGATAATGAACATGACAATGAGGAACATAAAGCGCTTTCGGAGATGCTGCGCTCCAGCCCACCGGCGGGGAACGTACATCCATTCGAAAATGGTGGCTAAAATCTGGATGAAGGACACAAGAGCACCACCGAAACCGACGGCAGCGAGGTATTTGGGTGTGGTTGGCTTGTTGTCAACCTGCTGTTGGTAGTTGATAGTATACAGAGTCGGAGCATTGTAAGCAGTGAAGAACCAGAAGGAACCCAGATGGATAACCCAAATACGGTTGAAGTTCGTGATCATATGGAACCAGGAGCGAGTTTCCTTGTAAGTCTTGAAGAAGGCCTTCTTCCAGACCACGTCCTTCAACTTGGGCCATCTCTCGGCGATGGGGACATCGACGAGACGAGTCTTATCCTCGAAGCTGATGCGCTCAATGCCTTCGGGGTACCAGAACAGCTGGTTCATATCATCATAACCAATGATCTTGTTGTGATCATGCTCACGACGAACGTACTTGCCGTCCATGATTTCGTATCCCTGGTCTCGGCAGTAGTGATACAGGGGAGTGACGATCTCATTGAGGTAGGTGAATTCCTCCACCGGCTCAACGCGAGCCTGGCATTCCGGAGAGGTATAGTAATCGTCGGCACACTTGAAGATGAAACAGATGCACTCCGGCAGGAATCGAACCTGGTTGGCTTCACCCCAAATCAAAAGATACAGGGCAATTTGACGGGCCCGGTCGTGCTGGGACATGCGGTTCATGCGAGATTTCCACCGGTATTCGGCTGCCTCCAAACTATTGTCTCCCTCAAGAGCCTCGAGGGTTTCCTCTTCGTTCTCGGGGTTCTTTTTAGCGGCCTTGGCTGCAGCCCTGCGGGCTTTCCGCGTTTTCCGATCCCCTTTACCGAGCTTCATGTTGGCGAAACCAACTGCATCATCGAGATCGAGATGAGCAGCGAAATACCACCGGCGATAATTGGCGTTGTGGCCACCGATGTAGTCGGCATGAATTGAGAGAAGTGCCTGGTTCGGCGTCATACGCGAGGCACGAGAGTCCAACATAGTCATCATGTGGTCATACATGTTTCGCATGCTGTCTCGCTGGAAGCCAAACTTGTTGACCAAATCCAGGAAGATATCCTCGAGCTCCTCCTTCGAGAGAGGGATCTGGGCGTCAGATGTCCATGCAGGGTAAGGCTCCCGCGAGCGCTGGCCTGCGGGAAGGGCGTTGCCGTAGTCCATTCCGTAGACAGGAGTGGAAGCACCAGAGGACCGGTTGCCTCCGTAGGAGATTTGGGACGAAGGAGGACGGTAGCCACCACCACCGGGGCCTCCGTACTGACTGTCCGAGTAGCTGTTGTACCGTTCGTCTCCACGGCCATAGTAGTCCATGTCCGCAGCACGAGCAGTCTCGGACCTCATTGTGAAATCGCTGAAGGTCTCCGAATCCTCCTCAGAATCATGGCCACGACGGCCTCGTGGTTGTCCTTGCCCCTGGTCGTAGTACTGATCGCCTCCGGCTCCGGCAGCGCCGCCGTAGTACTGATCTTGGTGTCCGGCCTCGTAATATCCTCCGTCAGCGTATCCGTGGCCGGCGTCCGCGTGGTGTGCACCATCCGCGTGGGCGGCGTCGGCGCCGTGGCCACCATCCGCTCCGTAGTAGCCATTACTGTTCTTGCTGTCAGCCGTTTCATCACCAAATCTTTTTATCCTGGATTGCCATACCCTTGGTCGTAATAGCCATCACCGTATCCTTGGTTGTCGTAATAACCCTGGGCATGTTCATCCTGATAGTAGGAGTCACCATGAGGTTGACCATGTGCCTGCCCCTGCTGGGCATAGCCATCGTCATAGTGGCCTCCGCCTGCGTAGCCCGACATGACAAGCGAGTCGCGATCAATCTAGTGCTAAGATCTCTGCGGAAGGGATTAGCTCCAGATCTCCCAGACTGGTGATGCAAAGAGGCTCCAGCGAATCTCACCTCAACCGTGACCATTCAAAGTATTATTGTTCTTTTGTTCGGGATGTCGAATTAATGCAGCATGGACGTTGAAAGATGAAAGCCAGATGCGCAGGAATGAAATGCGTTATCTTGAGTACCCAAGTGAAGGTGTCGAACGAGTCTCAGACTCCGTAACGAATGGCAAGTGAGGGATTCCCTGTCTCACGAAAAGGAAGGTGCAATGGGAATATCTTAAGAGCAAAACAACCTTCCTCCTATCCTTCTTTCGTCAAAAAAGAAAGAACACGAAAGGTAGCAAATAGAAGGAAAGATGGAGACAAAAAGCGAATGGAAGGGGGTTGGAAAGGGAAGACAAGAAAATGCTTGTTATTTTTGGGATTCGGGGGGTTGCTCGTCGTGTTGTCTCCAGAGTAATTTACCGTCTTACCGTCATCTTACGCTCATAAAGGGTACGTGTCAGACTTCCAGGTACCTAGGTACTGAATACCTCTTCCCAGTATGGTTAGCCCCCTATGTTTCCTACGTACTGATTACGACCCCTTTGTTTACCATACGTGGCGCATTGAGTTTTAGCCCATTGACTTTCCCTCTCTTCTCTCTCCCAGCCTTGCATTCTGTATTCTTCAAAACACCTGTCTCTCCCTGATCGTCCATTTTGGAATTACCGTTATTGTCCGACTGTATTTACGCTTGTGTTTCCCCCCGATCACTTCTTCCAATCTCCCCTTTCTCTATCCAATGATAGTCTCCCACGGACACTCGGAATCCAAGGGAGTCTCGACGGCCCCTGAAACTTGCCCCACTGTAACCAGCCAACATGTAATCAGGTAACAAATAATGTGGCCGGGGGCTATTTTCAGAGATACCGGACTATGGAACCTGCTGCTCCAATGCTCCAAAAATGGCTGTTGATTCGATGGGTTTGTTATGGCGACCAACTTGGTATGTAGGGATGGCGTTGCACCGAGACTGATTTTCATTCCTGTGTATACATACATTTCTAGACTTGGCTTAAACTTTTGTTGCCTACAAATGTATGGCATGGTACGTATGTTGTACTCCGTACGCTTATCTATTTGCTTATGTGGCGAGTGTTTCTAATTTCAAATGGAATATGTGACTAGTATTATCTCAACCATGAGAACATCGACACCATTATAATTTGAACCAAATGATAGTTTACATTCCGTACATATGTACATGTACCTAATTATTTTCTTAAAGCTGATTCGCCGGTCGAATAAAATTAAATATCAACTTGAGCTCAGACCCGTGGACGATTGGTCACCGACGTGTTCTCAGTTCCTGTTCCATGGCTCCCAACCGACAAGAACCACGTCTTTGCTTTCCACACTCTCCAGGGTTACCAGATACTCTTGAGATTTGATATCTTCCAAGATCCTTTGATCTCCGTGATCTTCAATTCCTATTGCTCCTTTCATCCTGGTCTTAATTCATCATAGACTTTTTTTATATTTTTTTACTCTGTTTTAGCGTTTGAGCGGCTGATTTGCCACCGCAATACAAGTGTCTCAGATGTAGTCGATCAGTTCCATTTGTATTACAATTAACTTTCCACTGCCGGTTATTCTCACTGTGGCTGGCAAGCATACATATACACGAAGTACGGAGTACTCCGTACACCGTAGTGGATTGTATCACACAGTGGACACTGTACCACGAGAAAACCTGGAAGTCTTCCACAGCCACAAACCGAACTCGCTAAATAACGTTTGAAAACTCAATCGTCATGGTCTATATTTATCTTTTATCTTTCCATCTCTAGGCCTATATTTAATCGAGGTGGTTACCCAGAATCCAAGCTCGAACACACATATATATTTTAATAAATATCATTAATTACATATCAACTCCGTACGAATTAAATATTCACAACTGGAACTCTGTATGGATGTATCTGAATACACCAGCTGATACTGTATATACATACAGAGCTAGTAACTCCGTATTCGAAAGGATCTCCACCGTTAGACGCAATTTCATCTTGTCCACACACACTAAGTGGATCACCGATTGCTTTTTCTTAATTCTTTTTGGAGAGCCTCGACCAAGAGGCCTGCCTACAATATTGTATGCAAAATGAAACCACCAGCACAATCAATATGGTGCTTATCGGGTATGCCGTGGCACCTTGTAGCGGTTAAAATATATACTTACATCGCGGACTGCAGCATTATTAGTTTGCAACAGAGTACTTGTACCTTGTACACCCTGATACCGGCGGATGCAGCATTGCGCAGGAACGACACATCAGCTGCATGAAGGAAACCGATCTTCGGCATCTGATATTCGTTTTCCCCTGTGGATTTCCACAGTCTATCCACCTTACTCCGTACTAGGGCCTTTATTGGCACTATCGCCAGTTACGGAGTACAAGCTGGCATCTCGAACAGTCCGATAGCGATCGTATATTATACTATCTAATGCAGCGCACCAAAAATAACCTGTCGACGGAGATATTGGTCTTAAAGGGCCTAGTCAGCGATCACTAGCCGGCAGGCGTGCCCTAGTGTCGCACATTTATTGTACTAATAATGCGACGTATTGACCCGCCACCTTTTAATACTTCGTACACTAGCACCACACCCGCGAAGTGTGGCTAAATATTAAGCAGATGGTCATAATTATTTATGAAGACAGCATACCCCTTCTATTTGTTAAAGAAAATGGCTGGCTTGCCCCTAGGAGAAGCGCTGGCGTCGATGGCTGGCATTAGTGTTTCTAGAACGCCATCCAAGCTCTTCCATGATTATTTTTGGCTCCAGCCCCTGAATAGCGCGTTTACATGCAACGTTAGCACCGGCTCCCCACGGAAGGATTTCGATCTCCAGCCTACCATTGATTATCAAGGCGCGTCTTCTGATTACATATCCATAGAAGCTGATCGCAAGACCTTGAGCTCTGGTTTGATTTCAAGTAATTAGGGGGCTGTGACCCCCGGAGGGCCCCTCCACCGTCTATCTATCTGCGTCCTGATTGGAAGCCAATCCCAACCCCTGTTTTTGAGGTCGTAGTTGTGCCCATATACCTACAGGGCACTGAAAGGGCCCAAGTGGTGATATGGTGATGTTATTATAATAATTTCTGTTTGAAAAGGCTTGCCGCACCACATGATTTGCACATCGTATAACTATGTACAACATACGGAATAATTGAATCAGCATATACGTATTATCCTAGCCAATTAAACCTGGGAAGGCCATGGGATTCAAATAAACCACCGGATTTCCCGGCATTTCGAATGAGCATTGCGGTGTTATATCTTTACGACTTGTAGATATAAAGTTTTGCTGTTGTCGTCTGATAATAGAGCTATGTACCAATAATAACGATCTTACTCACAACATATATATATCCGGACCAACCATTAGTACTTACATTAAAAGATTGAATACCGTCAATATATGCTGCGTCCCTAATAGTGAAACATATTCAGTAAACGAAATTGTTGCTTAAATATCGCCCTTCTTTGGTTTTGTTTCTTTGCGACGTTTTCACTGGCAATCGTATAACTTGAGCCTATACTCCGTACTCCGCAGAGCGATATGCGAATAACATGTTCCATCACAGCGTACATATATTACTTCACCTCTTCCTTCTATGACACCCTCTTTCCCTATATATCTCTACAATACGGAGTATATCTATTAGAACTAGTAGAACAAATCCGCCCGAGGACTCTAGGCAGTCACGTTTCGTATGGAAGGCTCTCTCCATTCATTATTTATTTCTCTCCTTTTTTTTCACCTTAAGACCACATCATTTGCGTCCGACTTCTATTGAAGCTATTTTGCATAAATAATTGAGGTGAACAACGGATTATGTACTGTATAAATCCAGCTCGAGCCGGGAATGTTCACCAGTGATACCAAGACCCTCTACAGATGCAGGGACGATTGATATCATCTCTCGCCAATCATAGATTATATCGGGATCTCTAGTGAATATACTCAGATCAGATTCCAGATTTGCGTGACGAGCAAAGCAGATAATTTCCACTGTGTATTTGCTGGGAGGCAAGGGGACGCCGATCTTCATCAGAATAGTGATGAAAGGGCCCTGATCAACGTCCCTCGGGAAAGTGTTGATCCAAGGTCCAATCCAACTTCGGCCGCAAGCCACGCGGTACAATGTAGCTCCTCTATTTAGATCAGCATGCTTCGGAAGTTCATCCATTCCGAGTGAGGCTGTACGGCTACGTCGCCAGGAACAAACAGTACCTGCAGCAAGGAGGTCCAGCCTAACGGTGCTTGAGACCTACGCGGCTCTATTCATGCATTATTCTCGCATTAGACAGTCTCTGGGCTTCATGTGTTCTTTATGCTGGTTCTGATAGGACATCACCGAGCTGGAGTTAGCTTGTCGTTGTTTTCCCCCTTGTCCCCCTCTCCCTGGTCTGGTGTCTATGTGTACCTGTAAGTAACCCGTCTTTGTCAATGGTGTCATTGTTTGGTGCACAGCTTTGTGTCTAGTACTTGGTTTCCATCTATCTAGGATTGCTGCTAGGGCGGCCTTGTATGTATAAATGGTAGTTGGCGTTTGTTTGTCTTTGTATGATGCTGAATATGATCTATATAGATCGTATCTCTTCAAATTTAGAACCACGGGCCCTACAACGACTAATATTGACATTGATAGAGCTTGTTAGTACTATTGATTCTACATATGAGTGTGCTGAACGTATACCTTCGTATATCATAGATTCTATACGGAGTGCAGCTTTATCCATTGCATATTTGTGCTATAGCTGCTGTCCCTAGCCTCACAGTATATAGCCTAATTCGGAGCAGTGGGTGAATGAACTCTTTATAGGTTAATATATTAGTATTCTAGGTTAATTTATTATTTGCTAGGTGTTTTTCTCGTTGGTATAATGCATACTTGTCATATATATATGCAGCTATAGTTGCGCCCGATATATAACCACAACTTAACAACAATCATAATTATCCTCTTCTTCCTATAGCAATAAGTCTTAAGAGACAACTGCATGCATATTTATCCCAATAATGGTAACATCAAGCAGCAAACAATATTAATATTATTCAGGATATCGGAGCCTGGAGTGTTCCAGATGACGCGACAAATACGGTAGGATCACTAGATATGTATAAGAATACCATACGAGTGAACAAATGCACTAAATTCCATAGAGTAGGCCAACTGAACTCCTGCGTAGTGTAATCAACGAGTGGTTCTAACCTGGACCCCATCTGGGCAGCCCTAGAGAGGTCTGTTAACCTTGGAACACTCGGGAAGCCCCGTCGTTGGGAGGTCCACGGGCAGGCCTATGATAATGTTCATCTTCTCACATTCAGTGCTCTAGGGATGGTTCATAATACAACAAATAGTGAATTCTTTGCACCTTTACAACAACAGCCCGTACTCTGAGCTGCAAGCCTAGATATTAACGTGTGATTGAGGTGGCACATGGAGTTGCGGGTTGCTCGCGTTGCCGTGCCAACGCATCCGTTGACAGCTCAACAGTCGGAGCAACATGGGACCAACCTTAAAAGAACAACGAAAATCACCGGGGCTTCCAGGACTGAAGTGGTCAGCGCAGAAACAGTGTCTTATCTCATCTAGACAGACTGTCATCATCACCACCAGCGCCCGTAAGGTCTCATTGACGGATTAAAAATCACGGGATTGTGTATTGCCATTAGAACAACATCGCGACCATGGCAAGGATCAACACAGCCAACCCCCTGGTCAAAAACACACCTCACAAAGAGACCGTCCCTCGCAACATAGGGACATCCCACAACAATCCACTGCCTAGAGAGTCATGTTTCAATTCCAGAAACACAGCCAAGCACAATATGCCGATTAAGCCGCAAAGCCGGTCACGACAGCAGGCAAATGGCTCAAGTGGATCGTTTGATATACTACCGGACAGCGATTCGGCATCGGGAAGTGAACGTGGGCAGCACAGGTCTACCGGAAAGCAGCAAAAGCAAAGAACACTTGGACTTGCACGTGTGAACTCCTTACTCCTGCCAGCGAAGCGGAGACCGCGTCCAGCCATCCGAAGAGAGACCGAAGACTACGACAAGGAGAACGATGTGCCAGAATATGCTACGGATGGATATCGAACCCCAGATTTAACACCAACAAGGCCAAATGCCTCACAGCCTCCAAGAAGCAGAATGGATTACACCGCCGCAACACAACCAGTGAATATCCATCAAGGGGAACAAGAGGAGCCCGAAATTAGCCTTGAAGAAGGAGAAGATAGTTCTGACTCATTAGATGGGTTCATTGTCAGCGACAATGACGAGCTTAGCTCCTTTGAGACATCAGATTCTGAGACACCCGACACAGAAGACGAGCCTACACCGGCTCCATCACCTGTCAGGTCGCCGAGAAAGAGACTCATGCGCGGGAGAAGACCAATATCAGAAGCGGAATCAAACACCGCTGCGGATGAGCAACCATCAATGGAACCGACGAAGGCGGCGATAGAGCTGAACCGATCAATTGAGAAATCAAAGGCAGTCGCCCCAACACCTGAAGACTGCACACGAAATCCTGCAACCAGTTTCAAGTCTACATCCCCTGCCTGTAAGGCGGAGGTGCCCAAGACGCGCGTTGATTCAATGCATCCTCTTCATTTCGGCCTCCACAACACCAACGACCTCATCCAACATCTTGAGGATCTTGATTTGGACAGCGACAGTGAATCTACATTGCAAACACAACCAGAACATTCCAAGTAAGTACGCGCGGGACCGGCATTAATATGCACTTCTAGCCCTACAGCAATGATTCGTACTAACTACTTTTCACAGCTCAGAATCAGAGAATGAACTGCCATCGAAACTATACCCAAGTCACAAAAGCCTACCACCGGTGACACCGTCACGCACGAACGCTCACATTTCTCTCAATCGCGCTCTCAAATCGGTTGATAGCTCGCCGGAAATGGCTATTCCCATGACCCTAAAGGCCAAGAAACAGGCCGAGGCGGCGCGAAAACGCGAGATCCGAGCCCAACTTGCCGAATTCAACCAAAGGAAGATCGGCTTTGCCGAAGAGTTCCTCCGGCACCTTGACAATGCCTTCGATAACCAGATTACTCGGATGACCGAGGAAACCGGCGGCATCAAGATCATCTGGACGAAGAATTTCAGAAACACCGCTGGCCGAGCAACCGTACGTTCAGACAGACTCCCTAGAGGAGAAGCTGACGTAGAAGAACCCGGGAAACGGCGTCACCATGCCACCATCGAGCTCTCCGAGAAAGTCCTAGACACCGAAGACAAGATCCTCTGCACAATGACACACGAGTACTGCCACCTCCTCGATATGCTGGTCACTGAAAACAGAGCCAAGGGAACGGCCCAGCATGGTGCCAGCTTCAAGCAATGGGGTGACCGATGCATCCGCGCCCTGGAAGGCCATCCCATCTATGGGGGCCGGGTTAAGGTCACGACTAAGCATAGCTACAAGATCAACCACAAATACATCTGGGCCTGCAAGGTCCAGGACTGCGATTTCAAGGTCGGGAGACACTCGAAGAGTGTTGACACAAAGCGTCAGTTCTGTGGCCGTTGCAGGGGTGTCCTCGAGCAGATTCAGCCGGTGCCTAGGGCTGTGTTTCCGAGGGGTGAGCCGCCTATGAGGCGTGTTGCCAAGGCGATTGTTGCGGGTGAGCAGAAGGAGATTATGGTCATTGACCCTTGATATCTAATGGATCGGTTATGCTTGTAAATATCTGAGTATGACCAGTGGAGTTATCAATGAACACAAGATAATGAATACATGAGTTTCTGGCTATGTCATTGAATTTTCTGGGATAATAGTTCCAGGTAGATGCTTGTAAACTAAACAACTTGGAATTGTTGGTCCCGCCAGCCTAGTGTGATTTCAAATCAATTAATTAAACCTGTATTCAAACACGCTAGGATAGAAACAGATCGAACCTGAAGAATTTCAACAATGAATATGTAAACATGAATTCTTCACAACGGTTACCATATTTGGATTAACCTCCACCGGTTGAAGGTTACACTGTCGACCAATCAGACCAAGCCATGTTACCAAGGCTGTCCGCTTTGGGTTTAGTCTCCGCAAAGCTTCCATAACATAGTAATCAAGTATCAAGATGAATGCGATGGCGAGTTAGAATTTTGGAGGCTATATAAATAGGAGTCTTTCTGGTTGGAAAGAATTGTAGAAACACTCATTCTTCGTTGTCATATTCTCGTACCTCGACCCAATCCTCATAATGGCTTTTGGATACAAGAAAGTCCTGATCATCGGCGCCACCTCCGGGATTGGCAAAACCCTGGCTGACAAAGTGGTCCAAAATGGATCAAAATTAATTGTCGCCGGTCGCAGAAAGGAGAACCTCGATGAGATCGTCCAGCGATATGGCAGTGACAAGGTCTCTGCAAAGGCATTTGACGTCATGCAGCTCGAGCAGGTAAGGTCACCCATGCCAAGCGAGATATGGCCCCAACTAACGTCCACCGAAAACAAAGATCCCACAATTTGCCTCAGAGATCATCTCGGAGAACCCCGACTTGGACTGCATCTTCGTCAACTCGGGTATCCAACGACCCTTCGACTTCTCCAAGCCGGAGACCGTCGATTTGGACATCTTCGACCAAGAACTGATCACGAACTATACATCCGCGGTCCGCATAGCCAAAGCATTCCTCCCGCATTTACAGAGCCAGAAGACCGCAACAGCCATCGCATTCACGACGTCGCAAATGGCGCTTGTGCCCATGATGCGATGCCCGAATTACGGCGCTTCCAAGGCTGCTCTGCACCATTTCATTCTTGCTCTCCGCACTCAGCTGCAGGATGGTCCTGGGGATGTGAAGGTTCTGGAGATTTATCCTCCGGCTGTGCAGACTGAGCTTCATGATGCTAAGCATCAGCCTGATTTGAAGGATGGTCATTTGATTGGGATGCCGTTGCAGGAATTTGTTGATGAAGTTTGGGATCGGATCTCAGAGGGCGAGGATCAGATTCCTGTCGGGTCTGCGAAGGACATTTACAATGCGTTCGAGGTTAAGAGGCAGGAGTTGTATCGGGATATGACGGAGTTGCTTTCTGGGTTGTTGAAGCGGTTTTTGAGGTAGGAGCTTTGATGTTTTAGAATACATACAAAGATTAGATCTTTATAGATATGGGACTCACGTTATATCACCTTCCTTCTCAGCTGTCGATATAAGAGTTCACGGGCGGGGATGGAATTGAGGACACAGCTTGCCCTTTACAAGCCGCCAGTATCAACCCGCTGAAACAAGAAACATCATGAACACGACCCGCAGCCAATCCATTCGACCACTCATTTAATGAAACCATGGAGCCCTCAGAGTCCGAGAGTGCATCTTGCCAGGCTGTCTCGGAATTCTCATCCCACAAATTCGTCCGTAAATCAAACGGCAACGAGTCTATAAACGGTGTCCGAACTGTATGGTTCCTTGTATTCAACGAGTAAGCACTGCGCAGCATGAAGCAGACAATAATCGTCCGTCGAACACTCTCAGCAAGGAGCCAAGCACATCGAGGACTAAGGGTTTGCGGAAGTTGAATAGGCGCTTGTTGCCACAGCTTCCCAGCGATTCCCGCCAGCATACCACTGATCGCTTCTGAATATGGACATGCATTGCCGTCTTCATTGAGAACCAACATACATTGGATCAACACCAAGGCTTGACTGTATGCCAATAGTTCTTCGAATGTCGCAGCGTGGCTTAGTCGGCGACATAGATCTGCTGAGTATTGCCGGAGCATTGACAACAGAGTAACGCTCACGCGACCCGTTTGCGCGGTTTGCATATTATGCCTGCAGATATTGTGGACCTCACGAACAGGGGTTGGTAGGCCATTTGGATAAAGATCAGGGTGAATGAAAAGCGTCTTCCTGGTTTCTGCAAAATTGACCGGTAAATCCCGCAACCCGGCAACAAGAAATTGAATGATATTTGGTTCATATTCTTTGGCGATTTCTAGTTGCAGGGGTGCATGTATTTGTGGCGTGGGAGTCGCGTTCACAATTGAGCGATTAGGGCCCACATTCCGACCAGAGGATGGCTTTCGAGTAGATTGTATTGTAAGAGGTGCATTCGCATATTCACAGCTGATGTCTTTGCCTAGACACCTGCTGCATCGGGGCCAGCCTTGGTCACATCGCCGCTTGCCTTTGATGCAGGCTTGGCATGACCTGCGCAATGTCACTTGCTTTGAACGATCAACAGGCATTGCTCGGGTGCTGGGCTGCAGGTATGCCGAGGTTATACAAGTTTGTTGATCAATTCCGACTTTCCAAGAGCAATTCCGAGGTCTCACTGGTCCGCCACCGTTGGGATTAGTAATATCATCGTGCCACACCTGGGTAAGTTCATGTCAAACCAACATATGTTGTAGGGATACTTGCATGTCGCGTTCAACGATAACCATGATAAAACAGACATTTTAGGAATGCCTGCTGACAACTAACATTGTTTGCCTGAATTCCAAGGCACCGACATCACTTTTTAAACCTGTGAACGAAAGCGAACTTGGCAGCTTTCCTATCCCGTGGGCCGTGAACACGCCTGCGGCTGGGAAGACGACAGCGAACATACTCGGCATATTCAAATAAGCGATTGTCCGGATCTAGAATTAGGGTTCCCACTACCTCTTTTGCAGGTGGAAATAATGTTGACAATAACACTGCTTCGGGTGCCAGCCCCCAAATTACACCAATCGCGTTGGTTCTTTGAGCCGGAACTAAGAACCACTTGACGGCATCAAAAAAAGAAGAGACTGGAGGCTCCACCTCTCAACTTAGCGAACTGATAGAGAAAAAAAAAAGACCAATAAGCAGTTTTTATGGGCTAATAGTAGGTTTTAGTATAACGAAGCCGTGCGTTGCTGGCTCGTATATTTCATATCAACGCCGGGATTAGCCCTGAAGGGATTAGTCTTAGGAGTTGTGCAGCTTAGGGTTCATCCATGCCCAATTCGGATGTGACTATACAGTGCCGAGAAGATAAGTCCCACCAATTTCTACTTGCAGCCCGTTTTATCCTACAGAAATACGTAGCATTCCTTGCTTCTGAGGAAGAGCCTAGTGCTTATGGCTTATATCGAGCTGAGTATTTATCACGAGAGCCTAGATATCTTTTATCTTGCTTTCTGTCTGCCCCTCGACATATTCATCTAGTACTCAGAGCGAGAAACAATGTCAAACTTCACAGAGAGGACGGACAATTATCCCAATCTGAGTCGTCCGCTCGGATCAATGAGACCAGAATATGATGTCGTGATTATAGGATCTGGCTATGGCGCTGGAGTAGCGGCAAGTCGAATGGCTCGAGCAGGGAAGAGCGTCGCGGTGCTAGAACTTGGCTGGGAAAGAAGATGTACGGATCAAGAGGCTTCAATCAAAACACCATCACTAACATTCCCATAGCTGGTTCATTTCCACTTACATTCTCTCAATGCCTGAAAGATACGAGCATCTTGGGGAGTACTACAAAGAGCTCCTTCATCTCAAAGTGGCTATCGTCTAGAGACCCCACGCGGCTTTTCCAAGTATTCTTGGGCGATGGACAGCATTCTTTTGCAGCTCATGGTAGGTGAAACTCATGCCCCCAGAATTTATGAATAGCAAAATCCAACAGCTTTTTTTCTATCGGAATCATAGGACTTGGAGGATCTTCATTGATCAATGCTGGAGTTTTCCTAAAAGCGGACGAAAGAACACTTCAGATGAGTCCATGGCCGTCGGAGATCAAGGACGATCCATCTACGCTCGATGAATGTGAGTTATCCTTGCATATGGATAATATATCACAAACTATAACTAAATGCAGACTACACACGCGCCGAAACAATGCTGCAACCTTCCACATATCCGGATAATTCAACCCCAAGCAAACTCGAGCATCTTCGAGAAGAGTCAAGATGGCTTGGAGAGAAGAATAATTTCTATCGAGTACCGCTGACTATGTTTTTCCATAATGGCCGCAACAGGGCAGGTGTCCCTATGCAGGCAAATAGACAATCAGGCCATGAGTGCACTGGTCTCAATGACGGTTCAAAAAACTCAGTGGCGACAACTTATCTTGCAGATGCCTGGAATTGGGGAGCTGAGATATTCTGCGGATGTGAAGTTCAATTTGTAGAAAAGACGGATGGAGGAGGCTACACTATACACTTCGCCTGGCATGGCAGTGGGAGGCCGGTGTTTGCGGATCATTTCAAGGAGCAACTCTTTTGGGTCAAAGCAGTAAGTATCGAATATCACCTTCAAAAATGGATATCTCAACTGACTCTGTCTACTTCAACCACAGAAGGAATTCTGTTTTCTTGGGGCCGGTGCTTTAGGAACTACTGAAGTCTTGCTTCGGTCGAAGCAGCGCGGCCTCCATATGTCACCGCTTGTTGGAAGAAATCTCTCTGGGAATGGCGATCTTTTGATATTTGGTACGGCCTTCCCCAGAATATAAATCTCGAGCACGTTTGATTTACAGATTCAAGGTTACAATGGTGGTGTCAATATTAATGGCATCGCCCGTGACTCTTCGAGGGCTCCCCCTGGAACAACCGTCACTGCCGTTATTGATAATCGAGTCGTGGATCCACTGAAAAATCCCCTGTCTGGATATGTCATCCAGGATGGTTGTATTCCTGAGATGTTCAATCCAGTAATCCAAACCATGCTAACCCTGCAAACCATAAAGAGCCAGGCGCTGTGTTGTCTTTGGAACCCTCGCCAAGAAGCCAGGAAGACCATTGCCTCTCTCAAGTCTCTCCTATTTGGCCCGTATGAATACAACGGATCTCTTCAGCGGACTTCAACTTATCTTGTGATGTCTCATGACAGCAACGAGATAACGCTGACCTTGAAGAATGATCAATTGTGCTTGAGGGGTCCGGCAGAAGGTCGATCTGAGCATTTCAAATGGATAAAGAAGATGTTCAAGGAGCTTTTTGCTCGCACAGGAGCAGATATGGGATTTTCATATTATTACGGTAAGGGTTAATAAAAGCCACCACAAAGCCACGCTAAACATAGCCAAAGGTCGCCACCAGGAGGAAGCTACAGTCCATCTACTTGGGGGAGCCAACATGAGCAACGATGGGACAGGATATGGGGGTGTAACAAATCATCTAGGAGAGGTATTTAGTGGCTCTAATAGTGAAGTATACAACGGCCTCGTGTGCTGTGATGCATCTATCATCCCGACGGCCCTAGGTATGTTGAAAGGAGAGGGTTTTACGGCTATGTGCTGATTCTGACAGGTGTGAACCCGCTGGCCACAATATCCGCCCTTTCCGAGCGATCCGTCAACTTGATCACTGAGAGATCTGGATTGTCAATTGATATGGAGACCAACAATCAACCCTTGAATGCATACAGCAAGCCTAGTGTATCATGGGATTCCCATGGCCAACAAGACAACAAGAAAGGACCCCAGTCCATAGGATGGCAGTTTACAGAGATTATGCATGGGTACATTAGTATGGGGTCGGAGATCGGAGACTTTGCACTTTCTGAGAGGGTAGGAAAAGGGTCATCTTGCGCGATGCGGATGTTTCTTACGATCGAACTCTGCCGACGCAGAGGTAAGAAATTGAGAGAGCCCTCTAGCAATAGAATGCTCACATGTACAGATTTACAATACCAAGGAACATGCACCGGGACAATTTCTTGTCACGCATTATCCAGAGCTGCGCTCAAGATTGTCGATGGGACGGTGGACTTTTTCACGCCGCTAGAAGAGAATGCCGAATCATCAGCCATTTCATATCACCTGAAGCTTCTTTCGGTGGAAGGCGTACAGTACCGCTTGGAAGGGCACAAGCTCATCGACTCGAACATAGCATTCTCCGTCAGAAAGACCTGGGAAGCGACAACTACGGTGAACGTCAATATCACTCGACTGGACGGGACAAATGTCGGAGCAGGGGCCCTTCATATCTCATTGCTAGACTTCAAAAAGCAGATGAGAACATTCTGCACCACAAGAGTCTTCCAGATCAGTCTTATCGTGGCTTTAATGTGGTTCTTACTTTCTTTTGTGTACCATATCAGTCTCTTCTTCTTTCGCCCTTTCGTCTACATGCGCTTCCCTCGGATCCCAACCAAAGTCACCGATTCAAAACAGCCACCCTCTACCTCTTGCAACATCACAACAAGCGATGGTGTACAGGTACGCCTTGATACATACGACCCACTTCCTATACAAAATGCAGGCGAACCAGGATCCAACACCAACCTTTCACCAGTCCTGGTTTTACCCGGCGTCACCGGGGTTGGTGCAATGCATAATTTATTTTCACTGCCGTTCTTGCGCTGCAACATGGTTGAGTATTTCACGCAGCGTGGATACCGATGCTACGCACTCACTCCTCGTTGGGGCAGTGATCCCGCCGTTGCCCAGAGGAGCACTGTCTTCGATTGCCGTCTTGACGTTGCTGCTGCAATAGCTTACATTCGCGACAGAGAGCGACAGAAGCCCTATGTGGTAGCCCATTGCCAAGGCTCCGTGGCTCTCTGCATGGGACTGCTGGATGGAACTATCCAGAGCAGCCAACTTCTCGGTGTTACTGCCAACTCAGTCTTCATGAACCAGGTCTTTGGGTATTGGAATTCTCTTAAAGGGAGAACGGCTCTGCTGATCCAGCTGTATGAATTATTGGCTGGGAATTACTTCCCGATAGTCACCAGTGTTAAGAGTGTTCTTTTCCAACGGTTACTCGACACTCTCCTTCGTTTCTATCCTGTTGGCCACCCGCAAGACCTCTGCACGTCTACGGCGTGTCGCCGGACATCTTTCGCTTTTGGGTTGCTATGGAATCATGAGAACCTTGATATGGGTATTCACGACAACATTCACCAATTTTTCGCGGGGACCCATACAAAGCTCATGAAGCAAGTGGTTCTCAGTGGAACTCGGGGAGTCTGCTTGGATAATGATTCATGTCCCCTTTTGACAGCTGAGAATTTGCAACGGCTGCAAGGGTTACCGATTCTCTTTATCACGGGTACGGAGAACCAAGTATTTAGTCCTGAGTCTACCCTCAAGGACTATGAGTTGTTGCGACGACAATTTGGCGAGAGACTTTATCGCCGATTTCTAGCTGAGGGGTACGGGCATCTTGATCCTATTATGGGAAAACATGCAGCCGAGGATGTATATTGGAGGATCTTTGCGCATTTGAGATGGTGCACCAAAGAGATGGAGAATATGGATTTGCAAGTCGCCGAATGACGAGGGAGATAATCATTGGAGTTGAAGGGATACACATAGGGCTACACGGCCGCGGCTCTGCAGGAATTCAAATGCCCCCCTTGAAGCTCTTCAAGGCCTCTTCATCGACATTTCCGACATTACTTTGATTCAGATGGCGAGAAGACAACTGATTGGGCCTTTGCAACATTGGAGAACTGGACAGCTCCAAAATGAAGCTACGTATATAGCTCATATAACCTACTATCACTCCAGCCCTGGCCAAGTGAATCCTGCAGTCTACCACATCCAAAGTGGATCAATTAGACTACTCCGCTAAAAATCCAGATCAACCAATAAAATGGACGAATCTATACTCGTGTGTGGGCCCCCAATCACTCGCAGTCGCTTGGATAACCTCGCTGCCCTTACATTCCCGGGAGGCGAATCAAACGACCCACAAGCTACGAACCAAACTTGCGCCATAATGGATCGAAGAATTTGCCGTCGAAACCGACGTGAAACCCCCCCAAAGCACACCTAGACATACCCAAAGCACCAACCCATCATGTCCAAAGTCGTATATATCACCACGGAACCCTCAGACCGGATTCGCGTAAAAGGAATCACCCAGACACCCGATTGGATCCACCCGCAGCTAATCGAAAGCACCGACGCGATCAAAGGCCGCCAATTCCGCGTTTCCGGTCCCATCCCCAAAGGCGCCTGTCTCCTCGTCGATTCCCCCTACGCAGTCATCCCCGTCGTCGACGAACCCGCCCACAACGACAACCTCATCTGCAGCAATCCTGCTTGTAATCGGCCGGCACCTTGCCACATCCGGACTTCTTGTCCGAATGCCTGTATCCCGGATGTGATGTGGTGCGGAAGCACATGTCGTGATGCAGATAGTCTTCGACATGGGTTTGAATGCGCTTGGCTTAAACGCTATGCAGGGACTATTCGGTCTAAATGGAGTGAATATGATTTTGGCATGCTGTGGGTGATTCTTCGGTTGCTCGCTGCGCGACATTGTCAATTGCATGATGGGAGAGATGTTGGTGTTGAGTCGACGGCGATTTGGAAGCATGGTTGGAGTGGTATTGAATCGCTCTGTGGTTCGGAAGATACATGGCCTCATGACATGGTCCGATCTTGGTCTGCGCTTGTGAAGAAGTATTTGAAGAGTAGTCCTACTCTTCCCCATGAGATGAGTGCAGATCGTGTTCTTCATCTCATTTGTCAGGAAGAGGCAAACTCATTTGGTCTTTACCCACGAGAAACAGGCATTTTCCCCCTGCCGAACCCTCCTGTCGACAGAGGGGAGCAATTCGCTGCTGCGGTTTATCCCACTGCGGCAATAGCTAATCATTCGTGTCTGCCGAATGTAAGTGGAATTCTGTCCTCTGGATGCGAATTTGTGAAAGTAAATACTAATTCACCACCAGATCATCCATAAAGCCGACGATAAGGGCCGCATGGTCTTTACCGCCTCCCGCGACATTTTTCCGGGCGAGGAATGTTGCATCTCGTACTTCGACTTGACACAATATACCGATCTGAATTCGCGTCGCGAGCATCTTCGGAAATCGTTCCGTTTTGTGTGTCAGTGTGAACGATGTGTTTCTGAAGAATCCGCAGAGGAATCAACAGAATGGACTGCAATGCCAATGATGGATATGTGAAAATGACTGACTATAATATGACTAGATCTATAGAACCTTACTAGATAGCACTATACCACAATACAATTTTTGATTTAAAAACACACCCGTGTCTTTGAACACATATAAGCTTGCAAGTCAATTGTTTTATTTCTATCTACCCCCAAAACGCAAATGGCGCTTGTTCCATATCCTAAGCCTCTAGCTATTACAGCCATATCCTCCCAATAAAATCCCAATCCCAATCCCAGTCCACCATCTGTCATCGAAATCCATACAAAAAAGACCATCCAAAGACATACTAAAAAGACATTTAAACAAAGAGACCCCAATCACAAATCTCCAATCTCCCAATCAAAGCCCCAATAGTCTCCTCCGCAACAACCTCTTCAAGCGACAAACCCCTAGGGTCACCACTCTTATCAAACTCCTCATGAGGCACATTAAAGAAAACCAACAAATCCGTCTCCTGCGCCTCAAGCCTAACAAGCAAGAAATGACACGTCAACCTCGAAACCTGCGGCAAACCATTAGAATCCCCATTCGTCTGCGCACCCAACACCCCAGCATCCGCAACACCAGCAGCAGACCCATCAACAGACGCAGGGACACGTCCACCGCTACCGCGCACCGGCGTCGTGAAGGAGACAACGCCACGATACGCCTTGATAGCGGAAGCCGGGGTGGGCGAGGACGAAGCAAGTTGGACTTCGACGCGCGTGGGCGACGTGATCACCTGCATGGTGTCGCCTTCGTCGCAGAGATCGTGCAGGTGGTACAGGGCGGCTGCTTGGTCCACTGTTTCTGCGGTTGCGGACGCTGCGCTACCGCTGCCTGGGGCGGCGGTGGGTTGTTGGTGGTTGAGCGCGGCGAAGGTGTTGAGAGCTTCGGCTTGCGGGACGCGCTGGTTGATTTCGATGATTAGGTTGGAGAGGGTTGTTGGCGAGAGCCATAGCTCTTGGTGGTCGGGGACCTCGCGGAGGGTGCTGGGATTGAGTGTTAGTTTTGGGGTTTATGTTTGATTGGGATGTTCTGGGATGGTATTGGGAATGGATTGAAGGAATAAAATGGGGATTTGATGCATAGGAAGGTTGTATACTAACCTCGAATCAATCCAGCCTTGGGGCACGACGCCTCGAATGGCTCCGCCGAAGAAGTCTTGCTCTGTGAATTGAGACATGGTGGAATTGATATGTTGTGATTGTAAGATGAAAGATTTTTATCTTTTTTCTTTCTTCTTTCTTTTTGAAAGGATGTTCTGCTAGTTGTGCAAGATCAAATCCAATTCTTCGAGATAAATTGCGGAATTTTTCGCCGGTCCGTTTTTGTATTTTTGTTTGAAGTTCAACGATGTAGAAGAAGACAAGCAATATTGGAGAGTAGCACTGATTAACAGGGACTATATAGTTCCAGAATAGAGAAACCGTTTAGGTAGACGAGCAGACGTGCATGAGGCAACAAGTGCGGGCGGGTGTTTTCCGCCCAATGACGTTGGGCGGTTTGGCGATTTGGCGGGGTGTTGACTCAAATATACGAAACTACGAGCGACGAGCTATATTAATCGAATTTTGAGTCAAAAACATAAGGAAGTCAAGTCATGATAGCTATAATTCTTGATTTCATTTCAAACTGAAAGGCGAAGTAAATCCCGTTTCACCATTCATTCAAATAGTTCCTCCACATAGCGGTCCAGCTCGACCAGCTTGAAGCGGTCTCCCCACCGAGTCCGAAACTCTTTCTTTCGGTAAGCATAGCTTGTTCCCTGCAAGAAGCTCACAAGCTCAACATTCCAACCGCGCTGCAGCGCGCGCTCGACCATCTTCATGAATCCACCAGAGAACTCGGCCACAGCCGCATCCCCCGTCGCCAAAACAATAGTCGCGGGATCTTTCGTGTCCAAAAGACTCTCCAAGATCTTCAGGTGCAGAATTTCGTCCACACCCTGCTCGACCCATCGCTCTCCAGAGGCGGCGACCGTTTCAGGACCGCTAGATGCACCCTGAGAACTGGAGCCATGGTTTTTCCAGGACTTGTTATTGCGACGGGGGGCCACGGTCTTCGCCTTGTGTACACGCTCGAGGATACTGGTTTCGTAGCCGAGTCTCTCGGCTTCTTCGACCGAGGGAAGACGATCCGAGCCGACCAATACTCTCTTGGCGGTCTGCCGGCCGCGTTCCATGATCAATGAGAGGTTGGCAAAAGACATATGAACGCGACGGATTCGACTGGAGAGAGGGATATTGCGCGAGGTTTTCACCGCATCGTGAAATCCCACCATGATCTGAGATGAATTAGCTTGAGATGCAATTTTTGGTGGAGGGGGGACTGAAATGTACATTTGACATATCAACGAAGATATGAATGGGAAGCGAATCAATACTCTCGATGGGAGGGTGCTGCGAAATCTGCCCTACTTGAGACACGATTTTGGCATAGGCGGGAAAGTGGCCAAGGAGTCTGGTAATCAAGGTGGTTCTTCGCTCCGCGGCCGATAGGTGCAGGGTAGACCGCACACGAGTACCTCCAGAAGCAAGCCCTTGGATGGTGTCGGCATTCACTATCCAGCCAGTATCCTCAAATGATGACGGCGGGGTATCATAACGGCGAGTCTTCGCGCCACGCGTGCCGACTTGAGATGGTACAAATTGGATGGCCACAGGTTTCTCGGAAATGGGATGATCGAACACAATGCTTGTGTCCGATTCAAGCCCAGCGCTTTCTTCAGACGCGATTGGATTGTTGCACGTGGCTTTCTGGAAATCTTTTCCGCAAGACCGAGACTTGGGTTTTGCCGTGGGAGTATCACTTGGATCACCAACTCTGGCTCTAGCAATTGTCTCCGGCGGGGTCCGCGGAATACCAAATTTCACATTGGTACTAGTTCCAGAAGGCTCATGCACGGAGGTCCGCCTCAAGATAGTGAATGATTGACCCTCAAAATTGATAGGAACCCCTGTCGAGTGGGCTTTTGGGCGAGAAGAAGAATGGGAAGTATAGCCAGTGGGGGTGTCCTTGAGGACCCGGGGATTTGGCTTGTTGATGATGCGAGAGGTCTTGGACAAAACGGGGACAGATGTTTCAATTCCAGGGGGACAGGGGAATGAGACCTTTTTGGCCGGTATTTCCACTGAGGTAGGAGGCAGTTCTTCAAGTGATGACCGAACCTTGTTCAGCTCAGACTTGGTGGTCTTTGCGGCCCCTAAAGTTGGTGTGACGACCGCAGGAGCGGGGCCCCCGTTGAAAAGCTCCCAAAGAATACCAAAGTCACCAAGCTTTGGGTTACTCCGCTTAGAGATAAGATCCACAACGAGCCTACCATTAGTGGTGTAACAGGGGTCACCCTTGGCTTGTGGTTCACCAAGCGAGGGGATTGTAGATTCATTGTGGCCACTAGGTTTCGCAGTGCAGCCATCGACAGGCGACCGCAGTAGGTCATGCACTGGGGTGAAGTCCCAGTTTAAAGGGATAGGGGAGTCCGATGCAGTCATTGAAAGCTGATGAGACAGATGTAACGGGTGTGTAACAGGTTCGTGTGTTGGAGTTTGGATGGTAGCAAATGAAAGAATGATGAATTCAACGTCTTGTCACCAAGATAATGATCCAGTTGATAATCACAGAGAACGAGACGATAATGCATGAAGAAGCACAAATCTTAGCCACATGGTGAGTTAGAATGAAAGGATGAGGAATGAGACAAACAAGTTGATCGGAGATGGACGACCTCAGTTGATGCCCAAACAGGTGACGGAGGCGGTGGGTGATTCTGCCAAGGATAGTTGACCGCCTGATATTGTTTGTTCCCAATTAGGCTTAGTTGTCCCTGGAGGTGTGGGGTCTACACCGTATCACGTGATCATTAAACATGATAGCCAAGAAACAATCACGTGATATATAAACTTTAAAGCCTTGGCACCTGAATATCTTCATGACGTCATCTCTGGAACATCAAGCGAATCGAACGAACCGAGAGCATGATGCCATCGGGTGCCACAGCCTGTATTTCGTGAAAGATCATCTGCAACTGAGCCTTAGGAACCACGCTGATTGGAGGAACCATTATTTAATTTGGAAGTTGTGGTTAGTCCGGGGTCCCGGCTCAAATAGATCTGTATACACATTGCCTAGCTGGTATATGGTGTCTATTGTGAATAAAGTAAGTTGATCACGACGGCAAACACGAAAGACGTCATGTAGTATCTGTTTACAAGCTCGCAATCAGGGCAAACAAATATATACATATATAAACCTGCTCTTTGCCTCTTCAGCTGTTCTTCCTTCATCAACAGCTTTTATTTCAGCCAAAGTACACAGTTCTTCTACTCTCAACCACCAAACACCAATCAATATCCATCATGTCTGACACCGGTCGCAAGGATTTCACCACTAGTATGTGACGGTGCTTTATCTGCCTGTCAAATTGTTATGTTATGACATCGTTATTGACCACTTCTTCCCACAGAGGCCAAGGAGGAGATCACTCCCGACTCCACCAAGTCCACCCAGGACAAGGTCAAGGAGACTTTCACCGATACCACTGACCGTGCTACCCGCGGCCTGCAGACCGATGATAGCAAGGGTGTTGGCCAAGAGGCCTTCGACAAGGCCCAGCGTGCTAGTGACAACCACGGCCACGGCGGCGCCACCGGTTCTATGTAGGTTACTCGGTTTTTGGACCCAAAGAATCATACTCTAACCATACCTCCAGTGGTGACAAGGTCAAGGGTGCTCTCGGCCTCGGCGGCAACTAAGATGGTTTCCCTTAGGTAGGTGGCCATTATCATGGTCATTCCATGACTTCGGACAGTCTTGCGCTCAAGACTCCTCATGAGTTCACGATACCATTTGCGTTTTTTTATTAGTTAAATGACCTGCTCTTTAAATACATCACATTTTCAGGTGAAAGAAGTTTATTCATTATGTAGAGCAAACATTATAGAAGGCCAAAGGATGTAGAGAGCTGGCTTTAGTGCTGCTCACCTATAGTGCCATTGAATCTCGTTGTCGCCTAAGTTGTCTAAGCTCACGCTCTAGTTCTTTATACTTTGCCTGTGCCCCTGGGGTATCCTTGGGAAGATCATGGAACGCCCTCACACGGCCTTGCAGGGCCTTGACCGTCTCCCGCATCCTGATAACGTTCTCCTCCTCCGCAATCAGCTCCTCAATAGTTGGCCCCCGGGGCTGAACTTTTTCTAGTGAGGCAATGCGATCTTGGTACTCCCCGACCTTGATTGCAAGTGTCTTCGTGCCGCGTGTCCACTCCGATGTCAAGCTTTGTGTATCGGAAGGTGTCTCATATGCCACATCGGTCTTCAATTCCTCAAGCTCCGCCTGTAACCGTACCAGCTCTCTCTGGAGATACCGATGCAATGTGTCGACCTTTGCAATTTGTTCTTGGGCCTCGAACTCCTCCACCGTGAGCTCCACAATTGACTGCCCCAGATCCCCCGGGCTCGGATTTAAGGTGTTGCCCAGAGCTGCGGCGGAGTCGGCGAGGTCCTCTAGATCACGTCTTCCTTTGTCATCCAAGCACATCTCGACTTCATCAAGGAGTTGATTCTTCTGTTGTTCGTGGGGATCTTTGCGTTCGAACTCTTCCCGACTTCTGTATGCATCAACAGCATCTTCGCGTGCGCAATGTTGCAGAGTGGCTTCTTCATCTGCGGCATCATTGGCTGCAGCTAGGGTCAGGAGGACACGGAGTGTATCTTCATTGCGCTCGAACTTGGGGACCGGTTTAGGGGCGTATTGTCGATTGAGCCAAGAGTTCACGTACGCCCAATCTTTAGCTTGGATAGCAGCCTGGCGGGCCTTAGCCGGGGAAACGAGTGGACTGTCCATGGGATCAGGTAGCAATGTAATTCTAGAAATAAACGATTCGAGACAAATCAGGAGGGGAAAATAAATATGTAGAGTAGTGTTGACGATAAGATACCGCGAAGGCGGTCGATGCGCCAAGTGCGAGGCTGTCCTCTACTTCCCCTCCCCGACTTTCCGCTGCGTTGCTCGAACAACAATGACCAGCTACTTTCCAGCAAGTGGCAGCGCCAGTAATGGCGCTAATACACCGACACCATCATCTCCATTGTCCCCGCCAACGCAGCGCCCGACCGCCCTCACCAATCGGTTAACAACGGTTCTGTCGGCATCGTATGCGGACTCGGACATTCGGGACTCCCTCGAGACTCTGAGCTTGAGGGGCATTCACAACACTGCAGAAACACGTCGGCAACTACGACTAGATGTGCAAAAAGAAGTTGTCGATTGCAATGCGGAGATTGTCAAGGACTTCGGGAAAGTGGCAGAGGTGAGACTCCTATTGCTCCTTGAGAGATTGGGACCCGAAAGTCTAATTCGAATGGCAATAATAGCAATTGAGACGGATCGGAACGGTGGTCTCAACACTTAACCAGACATGTGACGATATGCGCAAACGAATCAACCTTGCAAAGCAGGATACCACGCCGGTATTAGAGGAAGCCAGCGTCCTGATGACACAGAAGAAAGAGACCGAGACCAAACAACAGCTGCTGGAGGCCTTTTCGAAACATTTCTTGGTTCCGGAAGAGGATCTATTGGTTTTGACATCGGCCGAAGAGCCCGTTGACGAGCGGTTCTTTGACGTGCTAGCTCGTGTCAAGCAAGTGCACCACGATTGCGAGGTCTTGCTTGGCGGCGAGAATCAGCGACTGGGCTTGGAGGTAATGGAATTGAGCACCCGCAACCTCAATTCAGCATACCAAAAACTCTACCGATGGGTCCAGAAAGAGTTCAAGTCCCTGAATCTAGAGGACCCTCGCATCAGCAGTACGATCCGCCGCGCTCTACGGGTGCTGGCAGAACGCCCGAGTCTATTCCACAGCTGTTTGGATTTCTTTGCGGAGGCACGAGATTATGTGCTATCCGATGCTTTCCACTACGCCCTGACTGATGCTGTTTCGGGGGCCAATGGGCCCGGCGCCGGTGATCACACTGTCAAGCCGATTGAGTTCTCAGCGCATGACCCACTTCGGTATATTGGTGACATGCTTGCGTGGGTGCACTCGACAACTGTATCAGAACGAGAGGCTCTCGAGTCGTTGTTTGTTGATGACGGGGACGAACTCGCTCGGGGGATTCAGGCCGGCCTGAATAGCGAGCCCTGGTCGCGCATCGATGAGGACCAGGAAGTTGCCTTTGATGGTCAAAAGGCACTTAGTGACTTGGTTAACCGCGACCTTACTGGAGTGTCTCGATCACTCCGACAGAGAATAGAGCTCGTCATTCAGAGCCATGAGGACCCTATTACTTGCTACAAGGTTGTGAGCTTGCTGTCTTTCTACCGCACAACCTTCACTAAACTAGTGGGTGCACAATCACACTTGGTGGACCTGATCCAGAGCTTGGAAAAGTTCACTCTTGGCCACTTTGAGACTTTGATGCGCGACCAAATCAGCGCCTTGGCGGGCGACAATATTGCCCTGACTCCACCAGACGACTTGTCGCCCCCACAGTTCTTGTTAGATGCATTGGAAGGCCTGGAATCACTGATGAAGACCTATGAGGCCTCCGTCGGACCCGAAGGTTCATCCCCAGACGCGAACAACGAGAACCCGTTCACTTCTGTCCTCCGGGCTGCCTTCGATCCATTCTTGACCCTAGCCCGGTCCTCATCCGATGAACTCCAAACCACCACAGCGCAGTCTATTTACCGCACCAATATTCTCCTTGCAGCCCGCGCCGCTGTGTCACCATTCCCCTTCGCCAGCTCCACACACGTCCCTCCCATTTCCGCAGCTCTATCAACCCTACGCAGCGATCTTCTCGACACCCAACATCAATTCCTCCTCGAGTCCTCTGGTCTCCAAACGCTCTTAGAGGCCCTAGAGCCTTTCTCTGATACCGCCGAAGATAAGACGGAGAAGCCAGACCAGCAGAAACCACATCTAGCCGACCTGGCCAGTCTCTCAGCCTTCCAACCAGAGTCCTTGATTACATCCAGCCAACAACTCGATGACTTCCTCCCATCTGCACTTATGGACGCAACTGATAATCTGAAGCGTGTCCAAAGCCTTTCCCTTATTCAGAGCGTCACCGAGGATGCGGTCGAGGCATTCTGCCGTGATTTCGAGTTCGTCGAAGGCATGATCATTGCCGCCGATGAGGCGCGAGGAACTGTGAATGTGGCCATTGGAACCGGGACCAGCGTTAGTGGCCAGAGTGGTAAATCCGATGGTCAGATAGAAACGAGCGAGCAGGATGATGAAGAAGGCGAGGATGAACAATGGAGTTTGAGATCGTTGTTCCCTCGAACGACAGGGGAGATCCGAGTGTTGTTGAGTTGATCTATATATTCCCTATACAGGTTGTACTTAATGCATATCTAAATGTACAATGAAAACCCCAGCCTGCAGCTACACAGCCCCGGGACCCTAATTAAAGGCGCTTTTAGCTTCGCGCTAGAGCTGCTCGGCTGTGGTATGCGGGACCGGGGACCCTATTAGGACGCAGGCAGACACCTGACTCCCGCTTTCTGGTTTCAGTGATAGTATAGTCATAAGGCTACTGAGCCATAATCTGTGTCTATCTTTAGCACATGAGAATAAACTAGCATTAGCCCCAAACAGCAAAACCCAATAAAAACGCAGATAGACGTCTGACTCCTGCTTTCTGGTTTCACTGTCTGTCAGTCATTTGTATACCTACCCATGTACTGTGGCGCCGCTGAGCCATAATCTGTGTCCATCTTTAGCACATCAGACCAATAAAAACGTAGACTGACATCTGACTCCCGTTTTCTAGTTTCAAATCTTGCCTGGGTGAATGCCCTGGTAGTTAAGTAATTTGCCCTATGAGGCTGCTGAGCCATAATGTGCGTTTACTTTACTAAAACATGTAAGAATAAACCAGAATTCATCTACCCTAACAGGAAAACCTAATAAAACCCAGATGATACGACAGCTCCGGGATTCGGTTTATACTAGTTTGATACTATCAAGTTGATGAGATGCACCAGGCTGGTCGCGATCTAAATGTATAACTAAAAGGCAGATCTAACACACACAGTTGGCTATCTAGACCTACACAGCCAAGCCCAGATGTCATAGAGAGATAGGCTCCGACACAGCATCCAAGTTAACAGGGAAGAGGGTATAAAGAACAGAAAGAAAAGAAGAATCGAATATTCCATTCCTATAATCGTATCGAACATACAAAGTCCCCACAGACAAGGAGGATAGAGGAACAACCCAAGAGGCAGTCAAATAGACACAAGAGAGCAGAACCAAAAAAAAGTCCAAGATGAGTAAATTCAAATCTACTCTATCCGCCTCGCTCGCCAAATTCTTTTGCCCAATCTTCATATTTCCGGAGTCCGTCGTGGGATACACTAGGCCGAATGGAATACAAACTTGCCTCGAAGTCCTGGAAGGTAATGGCGCGGATCTGGTCCATGGGGGTGTGTAGGAGGGCCTCGCCCAGATTGCGCAGGGGACCCATGGCTGCATCTTTGGCGAGGGCTGTTATGTCTGAGCCGGAGAAGCCTGGGAATATCAATTAGAAAGACGAACTAGACAGGGAAAAAGGGAAAAAGGAGGGACACTAGAAAGGGAGAAAAAGAAAACATACCTTCTGTCACCTGTACCAGGACCTGGATATCCGCGTCGCTCATCTCGTGGTGTTGGTGACTGATAAGCTTGCGTATCTGCTGCTCGCGAACATGGTGTTCAGGCAAGGGGATGTACTGGCGACGGACGAAGCGACGACGTGCAGCCTCGTCAATATCCCAAGGCATATTGGTAGCGGCTAAAACGAGTACACGACTCGCATCGCCTTCCTTCTTCTCGCGGCTTGTTTGTTCACGGCCTGCAGCTGCGCGCTGGAGGTCAGACCATTGAACGAGGAATTCAGTCTTGGAGCGACGGGAGGCCTCGTGTTCTGAGCCGGATGATCGGGCAGAGAGGAGGGAGTCGATCTCGTCGACGAAGATGATGGATGGAGCGAGGGCTTTGGCGAGCCCGAAGAGGGCGCGCACGAGCTTCTCGCTTTCGCCGTGCCATTTGGATGTTAGGCTTGAGGCGGAGATGGAGAAGAAGGTTGACTTTGATTCTGTGGCTACGGCTCGTGCGAGCATCGTTTTGCCTGTGCCTGGGGGACCGAACAGGAGCATTCCGCGGGCTGGTTCGCGGAGACCGGAGAAGAGGTCTGGACGGAGGAATGGGTAGACGACCGCTTCTTTGAGGGCCTTTTTGGCTCCTTCTAAGCCTGCTATGTCGTCCCAATGTACTTCGTCGCCGCGCACTACGATGTCGTTTAGTATTTGCTTTGCTGACTGGGGATCCACGCCCCTGGGCAATTTCTCCATGATTTTCAAGATTTCACTGTCTTCTTCCTCATCTTCGTCCTCTGCGTCGCTTGCTGTGGTCCGCTGATCTGAAGATTCTGGTTCGCTCGACAGTGGTGTTGGTGTCTCTTGCCGTTTGGCTGGTGGGGCTTTGCGCCGTATTGCACCACCGCTATTCCCTTGGGAGATAGCCAGCCGGTCCACACTGCGATGGAAATCATCCCCGCTAGCAGGTGGTGGAGAAACGCGGGCCGTTTCGCCAATTTTGGGAGGTCTAGGCGCAGATGTTGTCCGCAGCTTATTGTTGGAAGAATTTACTTCACGGTCAAGCCGAGGCGTCAGACTCTGAGAAGAATTCTCAGACTTAGTAGCTTGTATTGGATGACTTGTCGGTTGGGAAGATCGCAAGGCCACGGGCTTGGGTTTGATGGATGGTCTAGGTGGTGCAAAGTCCGCCGGGTTCGGCATGGACATTGAATGAGGGGAATGTTGTAGTTTAGGGCTTTCAGGTAGAGGTGGAGGTCGAGGCCCCCGCGGCGGCGGCGGCTGGCTAGGCGACTGAGTCGACGGTCTGGGCGAGGACCTCTTCGGAGACGAACGAGGAGGCTCTCGCCAATGAGCAGCAGGAATTCGGTCCGCGGATAGGTGGTCTCGGGAAACGCGAATTCTCGGCTGCGGAGGTTCATCCCTAGAAATAGATCTTGGTTCTGCCTCTCGGCGGAAACTGGGATCGTTGGCGGCGCTTTGCCGGGATGAGGCCAGAGCCGCATCGCTCACAGGCTTCTCACCCGATGAAGAGCGATAGATGCTACCCCATGCTAGTCCTGCAGCCGTGGAGGCAGCAGGTCTCGAGTCCTTCTTCTTTGACGCAACCTTGACTTTTTTGCCATTTTTCTTGCCGTCACTGCTGCGCAAAGTTGTCAACATGGGTTTCCGGCGTTCGGGACTGGAGCCACGCGATCTCGTTTTGCCTGAAGAGTTTGAATGCACACGCAGTGCAGGCGTTCCAGCCGCTGACAAGGTCGCTGGACCAGCATCGTCGTAAACTGGCGGGGAGTCATAACTTTGTTTCGTCGGCAGTCCAGGGCGGCCAGGTATGGCTGCTGGTTTGGAAAGGTCGGTATATCCCACGGCAGGGATTGTTCCATCTCCGATCCAACCAGGAGTGTTGGATGATGGCGGCGGTATTTTTGGAATTGGCCTGCCCTTGACTAGGGTAGCGCTCTCTTTGCTGCTATTTGCCTTGCTTCCATTTGCCTCTGCGGATTCTTTCCTGCTTGCTTGGAGAGCGCCTAGTAGATCGACCCGTTCTCGGCATTGAACCTCTAGCGCCCGGATAGAGTCCTGCAGGGCTTTTTCGGTTTCAGATTTCGGGGTATAGTTTGACGGCACACGACGTGCATTGTGATGGTAGATAGTCTCAAGGGCAGATCTCCAGGACCGCAATGCTTCCTCTTCGTTGTTCTAATGGAGTGAGCCTCGGGAAACTGGTGTCGAACTAGTGGACTTACCTGGCCCTCAAAGTACACGGCGGTGGAGCACGCGAGATAGCACTCGTCGTACGTCTTCTGCAAGGAAGACGCAGGCCGTGGGCGGATCATTAGGAATATACAGGCCCGCCTGCATCCATTTCACGACAAGTTGGTGGAGTTTGTGAAAGCGATGATCTCCCGCAGGTGGAGGGGGGAGGATTTTTCGCGTGACGTCGTCGATTCGGGAGTTACTGCATGCGTCCAGTTGAACTACATAAACTTATGGATTTTATGTAGTAGCAATTTGTTATATAAATCAATTAAAATGGTAACCTCAGACATCATCTCTAAATTTCCTCACGTCTATGGGTACATGCAAGATACTAAAAAAAAAACATAAGTTATAGTGATGCCACAGAGAACCCAGCCCTCTCAAACCAAAAAAAAAAGAAATCGAAACCAAGAGGTTTCTCCAACGCCGGTCACAGTATAGGACACATCGAATGGAAGAGAGCATCGAAGAATCCAACAATAAGAAAGAAAAAAAAAATACAAGCTCCAGATTGAATCTCCAAAATCGAAGCCGTGTCCCATTTTCCCAAAACTATACATTGCTTGCCGAAACGCTTTTCATAAAAAGCCCTAAACATGCAAAGAAGATCGAAACACGAGCTCTGCTGGCCCGAGATGCGCCACAGTGGGAGTTGTTGGGCTCCGCCCAACCCCCAAATCCAGAACATATTGTAAAAACAGACCCATGTCGCCCGAAGATATCAAAGAAAGATTATATGGCGCCCACACCAACGTGGTATATCGAACAAGTAGCAGGTCCATCAGGAATGGCGGATCGGACCCATGGCGAGCAGCCGTGCGAGAGGATCAGCGATTCTTTTAGTCGAGGTGCTTCTTGAAGTATGCCTTGGCCATCTCATATGATGTCCTGGAAAAGAAGTCAGTAGATGTTCAATCAAACATTGAGAGAAACCGAGTCTCAGGATGGTACGTACCAGCAAATTGCAGTGCTCGGCATAGTGGAAATAATCCGAGGGCGCATGCCACGCAGGAAGCCAGACCAACCAAACCGGCGCTTGATGATGGCAGCGGCGTTGAACAGACCCTTTGCAGACCGCACCTCCTCGCTCTCTGCGAGGCCACGGGTCTGAAGGAGTGTCTTCACGACGTCAAGGGGAGTGGTAAGACCAGCTGCAAAGGCACCGGCCAGACCACCTGCGATGCAGTGGGTGAATGGGTCGTAATCATTCTTGGGGTTCATAACCTTCGAGATCGACTCGTAGGCAACGAATTGAGTGGCTGTGAAGGGCACGGTCATGCAAAGTGTGGTAGGGTAGGAGACGTAGAAGGCCTGGAGACCTTCGGTGCGGTAGAGAGTCTTGGCGCATTGCGCTAGGGTCCTGTGAACTGAGCCGTGAACCTGCATACGTTGCTTCATGACTAGAGAATTGAGTTAGCTGGGCGTGATTTTATTGCCTCAAATGGGTCAACTTACCATCGAATGGGTTCATCAGCGCATCGCTGGCAATGGTAGCGGCCGCTCCACTCATAGCTGCACGAAGATCAGGTCAGTTGTTGCACAAAAAAACCCCCAATTCAACAGTTCAGAAAATCATACCGGCAGCCAAGGGGTGATGTCCATCATCGACATTACCACCAGCCATTTCCTTCACGATCTCATATGTACCGAAGTAGACCGCGTGGGCGGGACCTATCGTCGCGAATCAGAATTGAGTCTTCAACTCAGGGCTTTCCACGATATACACACCTGCGCCGACAATCACACTCGAAACTCCCTTCCATAGTGTCCGCCAGCCCTCAACTCGATAGATTGTAGAGACCGCGTTGGTCAATCCGGTGTAGAGACCGCCAGATGAAGGGGTCAGGATTTGCATGCGGGTCTAGCGATGGGCAAATAGTCAGCGCTCAATCCTTTTTCCCCTAGTTCCCACGCCTTCAACCCAGAAGTCAAGCTTACCTTCAGCAAGTCAACCGGGTACATCACCGAGTGTTCCTTTTTATTTTGATCAGCCAAAAATCCTCACAATCATCCCCAACAATGATGTAAACATACTGCTATCCCCGCAAAAGCACCAGCTAGCATATTCCGGCCGAGGCCATAGTTGGAAGGAAGGGCTTCGTAGCTAAAACAGAACGTATCGCATTAGTTTCGGCCACAAAATCGGATTCCGCAGAGCGACCACAGGGCGAACAAGAAAGTCAGAATGCTCAACAGGGACAATCAAGCAATAGCTGGAGGATATCATATCACCAGCATATAAGTTGCGTTGGTCCCTGTGTTCATTCCAGCGATCCCGATGCCCGATTGCCTGGGGAGGGAAAAAAAAATGCATCGGAGAGCGACATACTCGAATTCCTGTCCGGGGATTTGATCGGAAGCCGCCATGGAGCTTCCGCTAGCTCAAGGCGCAGCTGTAGCAGATAAAGAATTCGAGCGGAGAGGAAGGGAGGTTGTTTTGTTGTGGCGGAGGTGGAGGAAAGGAAAAGGTGAAGATGAGATAAACTGGGATTGGATTGGAGATCCCGCGGAGACACAGGCACAAGACCAACAATAGTGTAAAAGGATAAAAAGCCAACAAAAATTGAGAAGAACAAATGAAGAAATGAAGAGTAGAAGAAGCAAAAAAAAATAAAAGTCAAAGATGAATCTTTTTTATTATTTTTTTCCAACGGAATATCCTGGAGAGGAAATATTGGAAATTTAGGTGTTTTGGAGCGGAAAACGGCGCTAGGCAAATTATTATTCACGGACTTGCCAGGTTGGTTATTTTATGGATTGGCATTCGATTCTACTATGTTATATTTTCTATTCTGGGGACTATTAGACACTATTTTCTACATATTCCCCTTCTATCTTATTTATTCTCCTTACTTCAATCCCTTTAAAAGTACTTTGTACGCTCTGGAGAATGTGTACATGCTTAATCAGAATTGGCGGCTAGACCGTCATGCCTCGGAACTACCACAATATAATAAACTACGGAGTACATGTACATATGAAAGGCCGAAGCCGAACTCCATGTAACTTGTACTCCGTACTCAGGATAGCCCCGGAAGAATGACACATACATATAACGTCAAGACCAATACACAGTAAAATATCTCTCCCGAAACATCCGATGACGGAGTTTAGACCCTGGTCCCAACAAGAGAACACACCTTAACTTTTTTTGATGTAAAGTACCATACCAGTACCTTTACAGTGTAGCAACCACAGTACAGGTACATAACTGGTACCCCCTTGATTTTATCAATCTGATAAGACCGCGCCCCCCTAATAACCTTGGAAGCCATCGTTCGCCCTTGACCACATTTCGCCTAACTCATCTTATTATTGAGTGGAGCTTTCGGCTTCCTGGTCTTCCAGAAGGTTTTTTTTTCTTTCATTAAAAAATACGTACACAAGCGTCTTCTTTATACCCCGTAGATAGGTGTATATTCTTCATATTATATCTCATATTCATTGTTAACTTCCAAGGCCTTGGCTCTCATTTTAAACCTGGGAGGCGAAGCAGACAGCAGAACACGCGGTTTTTCACTGGGGCATGCCGAGGCCCGGTGGGACTACAAGCCGCGAACTAAACTCATCTGGTCTATATTGACTCGGATTCTGCGAGGGCCCCTTGTTTCTCGGGGAAAAAATCTTACACTCCATCGTCAAGGGGTAGATCGAACGCGGTATTGTTGTATGGTGTATATCAATTTGACCTGCATACCGTGAGAGCCACCCACTCGATATTATATAGGACCGTATATAGGCAGAGTCCCTGTTCTTCTTCCACTCACTACAACATACGCAGGAAGGATGCATTGAATGGGAGGACTTCACTGCTATCTGCCTGTTATATCATCTGGAAATAATCAATTCTGGTAAAAAAGAAAGCCGCTGCGCCTGAACTCAAGGCAATGAAAAATAGAATACGGAATCTGTATGAAAGCACACACAAGAAAAGCCCTCATCAAATGAGGATACATGCACGCAATTCGACGTAATTTGAGGAAGCGGGAAAACAAAAAAAAAGGCCCGTGTGTCAGCCCTGGAGATGGATGGATACGACCTTTGCTGTTGCGAAACCAGTGCAAGGGCGATGATCTCAATGGCTCAAGTGTTGGAGATGGTAGAGGAAAAGGAAAAGGTATGCTGAAACTTCTTGTAAAGAAGTAGATGTCGTTCACGTCGTCAAGATCTCGTCCGTAGTCTACGGCGAGCAGGGGGTTAGGGTGAGTTGTGATTTACCACTCAATGTTAAACGACCACTCTCCTAGAAAACACGTGTTAGCAATGTAGGGAAAACAGGAAAACTCATGTGAAATTCCCACTTACCATTCTTCAGGTTCTCAGCAGTGTCACTCAATAGAATCACCCGACGCTTGTTGCAATAAGCAGTCTTGTCCAGAATATCAACCTTGAGTCCTGCCAGTTCGGCAACAGGCTTTTCGAACATCTCACTGAGACTCTCAACGGCCATCTCCAGATCCTTCTGGTTATCCTCGAAAATCTCAGTCAGATTGTTGCGAGCAAGGTAAAATGCAAATGCATAGGTCCACTTCAAGGTCTGGCGGCACTGCTGCAGGGCCTGCGACGCCGTGTCTAGGAACTGCACCTCAATCCAGGATAGACCAGACTGCGACTGGAGGCTAGTCATCTTCTTCTCGGTCTTCAGGTATAAATCCTTGTCGAGTTTGGCAGACTGCTCGTGGTTCGCATACCGATTATAGTAATGTAAGTAGCGCTCCAGGGATGAACGCGATTTGGCTTGAGCAGTGCGCGCGTCTGCGCCCGACTTTTCTTCGTATCGATTGCAGTTATACCAGCTCGTGCCATGCTCGGACCAGAGGCCCATACACATCCAGCAGAACTCGTACTTGCACTTGCGGCAAGTCATATGGTTACAGCCGCCGTTCTTCTCGATCGTCGAGTTACACTTGGTACACTCTTTGGTGTTTGCCGAGATCCAGTTGGCCGTCTCGGAGTCATCTTCACATTTCTGTAACCACATTTTGACCAGCGTGCATGGCGCGGGCTGGTGGTCGCTGAGGGAACAACCAAAGCAGAACTCGTGCTTGCAAAAACATCGCACTGTTGGAACTATGCGACGGAGATCGCGGTTCTTTACCCCACAGTCAATGGCGTATTGACAGTTTGGTGCTGGGCACCATTTTAGGTTTTCTTTATCGTCGACGTAGGTCCGAGTTAGAAGTTCACGATACCTGTAGTGAGACATGTGTTAGCGAGCTCCCACTTCCATCTAAAAGCAGCTTGCAGAATGAAACACCCACCTTCCTTGAAGCTCCTTTGTCACGAGCAGATCCAGCGACTTGGAGTCCACGATGCGATTACAGCCATCGCCTGGACACTGGATTCGGCCAGCCTCTCCTTCCTCCTTAATTTTCTGTCCCAAGTAGTGCCGATAACAGTCAACACAATATCGGTGACCACAGCGCATGGCATACGTCTCGAGGTCATCCCCGTCCTCGCAGCAGATGTCACACATGAAGCCCGGGACGCGCTCGGTCTTCGCGGTTCCCTCAAAGTTCGACCCAAGACCAGCCTCCTCCAGCGTCTCCTCCGGATGCTCCATATATGACTCGATCAACTTTTCTTTGTTCCACCGCCCGAACCGCAACAAGATCGCCACCGACTCAGGCGGTAGCCCAAGGATGGCGCAAACCTCGTTGACTTGGCCAAGCTGTTCATGATCGATATCTGGAGGGTCGAGAACCTTGAACTCGACTTCGTATGGCTTCTTTTTATGTTTGATGAGGTCTTTATCGTCCGAAAACCCGGCGTCGAGATCATCGAAGTCTGCTTCCCAAGGCACAGCTTGTTAGTCACCGTAGTCTAGGCGTAGATAGGCACACAGAAGAAAGTGAAAGAAAGCAACGCAGATATCAGACAGAGACACGCACCTTCACCTAAGCTCTCGTCATCAGAACCCTGAGTACCCAAGAAATCATCCTGGCTAGAGACGTCGCTCATGAACTCATCGTCAGAGTCCATACTGGCGGTGGTGGGCGTCGCGGAGAGCCTCTTTTTTGAACCGGAACTGACGGGACTTTGCCTCTCTGTGGGTTCTATTGCGGTTATAGACTCGCTTTGGTGGGAGCGTGGGTCGGACGCAGAAGTGGATTTCCGGGAGCCGTGGGCGGCTTTTGGCAGTGCCTCGTCCGCAATCGCCTCAGCCGCCTTTCTCTTTCGCGTTATTGGAGGCGTGGTGAACGTAACGGCACAGATGCCGGCAAGGGGGATGTGGGAGATCGGGCCAGACGTCACTGGGTAAAACCTGTGACGGGCACGGATAGAGGGGAGTGGGGAAGCGTATGTTGTAAGATCTCCGGGCTGTTGGCCCCGAAGGCGGCTCCAACTGGTGTTCGAAGGAATTACAACTTTCGACTTCGAAATACTCTAAAATACTCTAAGAGTGTACTTAGAATATGATTTTGAATCTCTATAATTCTGTTGTAATTTGAAAAGCTCAAACAAAACTTCTTGGATAAGAAAACATTTCGAGATTGGTCAGCTGATGGATCTCCCATTGACTCAGATATGAATCATTCCAGTGCCTCAGCCTCGTTTGCCTGCGGAGGCTTTAGGCTTCCATGGGCTACGGAGTATGGGGGATTATGTTAGGCTTTCAAAGAAGATATCTATATCTGATTAATAGTCAATCCTGCCTGTGAAGTGTTGTAGAACTCTAAAGTACTCCGTACTCTACAACGTTATATACATACAAGAAGCTACTATGTAAAAACAAGGAACCTTGAACGTCATATTGGAATTTTTTTAATAAAAACATGTGGTATCTACTCATCATCACTCTCCTCCTCGGATTCTTCTTCGCTACTCTCCTCCTCGGATTCTTCTTCGCTACTCTCCTCCTCTGCCTCGGCGAGCCAATCGACAAATTGCTGGGTCTGGCTGCGGACAGTCCGCATTTCCTCGGTGTTACTAGAGCGCTCATCGTTCCACCACTGGTCGTAAGCCTCTTCCTCGATAAGGTCAAGTTCATATAGAGACTTGGCAGTAAAGAGAAGGACGGTATCTCCCTTGTTACGATGAATAAGATCCTGCTGGAGTGAGAGCAGTAGATCTACCTGGTCCTTCTTCTGTTCCTTGTTGCGATCGAATAGAGTGCGCTCAACCACCTCCTTGTATGCTGTGAAAACCCCATTGACTGCTGGGCCGGCACCCTTGCCGCTCTCCATGAGCTGCTGGATGTGCTTCATGAACGATGTCACGATGGCGCGGCGGACCTGGTTGTCCGAGGCGTTTGCGCTCATGCGCAGCGTCACCAGCTCGAGCTGCACGACGTCTGCCGCCACACCTTCACGTAGACTGTCGAACAAGCTGACTGATGCGTCGTGGTGGAAGTTGTCTGCATCCTCGTCTGCGGAGAAACTGCTCCGCTCAGATCGTGCCCAAGAGGTATTAGAGACTTCAGATGAGAGTGTTGAAATGGAGGCAGAAGAGAGTGAGAGATTGGGCATGCGGTACACTGTAGATGGCATAAAGTTAGTAATCTGGACCAGAGGAGACACACTCAGAAACAACATACCAAGTCCCGATGAGGCTACGCTCATGTCGTCGTCTTCATCTTCGTCTTCCTCGCCGTGAATGAACTCATAGCCTTCGCCGTCTTCGCCAACAACTGCAGGATCGTTCTTGCCCACGCCACCGTCGTTCCGAGTTTTCGTGATACGCTTCCCATTCTCCACCCAGATGTTATCAGCGATTTTCACACCATAGGAGAGGAGCGCTCCCGCGCCAACGGCACAATTCTTGCCAATAACCACGCCATCGGCGATAATCGCCCCACGGACGTCTGTGTTATCGCCGATCACGACATCGTCCCAAACATAGGCACCATCCAGTTTGACATTGCGGCCAATTTTACAGTTTCGACCGAGCACGGAGTTGTGGACTTCTGCCCGGTCTCCAATGCTAGTGCCTTTTCCGATGACTGTGCGGCGCCCAATGACGCAAGAGCGTGCCAGGGTCACCCCGGTTTCTTGGTACATGCTGCCCTTACGGAGTGTGTACGTGTGACCAGGGAGCAAGTTCGTATCCGGGCACAGGGGGTATGTCCAGCGCGAGAGAATATCCTTGCTTATCGCGTCGTAGGACTTCAGGTTGCGCACGCGCGCAGCGTAGTGGTCCTTGATGATGTATGTGTGCAGAGTCTTGCCGTTCAACTCATAGTCCTTCAAAACACCGAACAGGTAGTGTTTCCGCGGCGATTGGTAATCGAAACTATCTGACCATAAGCTCAGCACGTCCGGGGTGCAGATATCGATGCTGCAGTCGATCAAGTCTTGGCGGATATCCAGTTCAGGGTTTTTGAGAATAATTTCGGCGTCAATATTCAGACGAGATGACTGCTCGTCGTCTGGATGGCGATCGATTTCCTCGTAGTGGAGGCAGCGGTCCTTGGTAGGGTCAATGACGAAAACCGGGGAAACTGAGGTGGACTTGGTCCTGTGCTGCAGGCCAGCCTCTCTTAGAACCATGGTCATGATCGCATTTTTGTCAACTGCTCGGCGGGCCCGGTGCTCGGCCAATGCGCCCTCGATGGGTAGGTTGCTGATGACGTCGCCGCTCACGACAATGAAGTCTCCTGTGATAAGGTGCTTGCCGTCCAGATCACGCATAACGTCACCGACAGAGGTGGAAGTCGACTTAAGGAAGGTAAATTGCTTGAATGGTGAAGACAGTGCCCTCCATTTTGATGCACTAACAATATAGGTCAGCTCTGCCATCCGTATCAGAGGGAGTCCCTAGGACAAGCCTACTTGATGTATTTCTCCAGCTGATCCGAGTGCGCTCCTGCGTAGAGGAAGACCTCCTCTACGCCTGCATTGGCCAGAAATTCGAGGGTATATTCGATCAAGGGCGTATTTGCGAGCGGCAACAGGCACTGTAATAATTTCGTTTGTTAATTTCGGCGTTTTGGGACATGAATGTTTTGCGGTAGGGACATACACGAGGCTTGTCGCGGGTGAACGGCTCGAATCTTGTCTCGAAGGTATCTGCGAGCACCTAAGCAAAGGCACAAGTCAGCAAACATATAACACAGAAAGGACTTTGGCTGGAACGGTCATGCAACCATTTGCCAACTGCGAGACCTACCACAGCTTGAAATGTCTCTTCCACTTCCTCCGCCGCATTGGGCTTTGGCTTTTGCCCGGCTTTCTGCTTGGGAGCCATTTCTGCAAGGAGGGTTAGCAACGGATTCTTTATCGTTCTAGAGAGTCGCAAGAACTAGTTCTCGTGAAGCGCTGGTGGGAGAGCGGCAGGGCTGTTTTACCTTCAATGTGTCAACAACGCGTTAAGCTCAGGGTTGGTGAAAGCAAACTGAGAGAGGTCAGGATAGATCCTCAGATACTTTCTCCAGAAATAGCACCAAAGAAACGCGCGATCTTGTTATCAAAGAAGAGCACAAAAAAGCCTCGGAGTCATCCCGCCCACTTGTTTGCATCGTTTGCACGTCAATCTCATTGCCTGAGGCTGACATTCCCAAATAGGTTTAGTCTAGATCCTATAGATCACTCATTCACCAGAATATTTTGAACGAATGAATGTAACGTCAACTATTCACAGTGGGATGTATTTAAATGAATGCATTCTGTATTGAATGTGGAGTATAATAGTAGCAGTCACATGCCGGCCAAGCCGACACGGATCCTGATACGTACATGTACTACTTTGTACATATCGACAGGCATATTTCCTACGCCACTCGCTCCTCCTTTCAAAAACCCTGGCACTAATAAAGAGTACTAATAAAGAGTATTATAAGCCCTATTATTGTGTCACATTTTGCCGTTGAACCTCTAGATGAAATATAATATCAGCCTTGCAATCTTACCCTTTTATCAAGCCATGGCTCTCATATATATGTATGCAAGAAGCAGAGTCAGCAGAACACCATATGCACTTTCATAGACTTTGTTGAGCCTCATTGTTGCAATGCAAAACGTGCGGCACATAAATTGCTTTTGTTTCAGACATGCTCAGCCTCTGCAAGTTTACACAGAGGGTACTCGACTAGTCACCACTAGATGCAATCCACATAGCCTTCCCAGTTCGTATCCCCTTAATTCTCGCGTCTTACCAATCTCCTATGACCTGACACCGGCAAATAGTTAGTCTGGATAGATGCATTGAGTCTAGCCATCAATTGTGTAACCTGTGAGACCGGAGGTGAAGGTTCCGGGGGATGTCTAGCACTGGCGGGTCCAAGGAGGGGAGGTGGACGATGTCGTCCACAACAAAAAAAGAAAATGATTGGTTCGAGTTTTATAGAGGCATTAACTTCATTTACCGAGTTAAAGACCTAAGCCTCAATACTATCTAGTTTGATATTCGAAGTGGATGCAGGTGATGGCGCGCAATTTCAAATCCATCTATCTGGGTCTATATAAGTATACCAGGGACGAGCCTTACCTCTGTTGAACTATCCCCCAGAATTTCCATTGAGACATGTCTACTGTCACGCCCCCTGAGATGTCCCGGCCCCCGTACGACCCGGCACTTCAACCCAAACTCGATGCTCTCGATCTCTCCTTCTTCCATACTATCGACAAGATCCGTGCTGTCACCTCTGTGTTCTCTGCCGAAACCGTCCTCGCTGGGGTTCCACACATGCAACATGCAGAATATGTTGCTGATTCGCTGGATGGCCCGGTCACCCTTTCTGTGTTCACCAGCAAGTCATCCACAAACCGCTCCCGACCAGCAGTGTACATTATCCACGGCGGTGGGCAAATAGCCGGCAACCGATTCAGCGCGACAGACAGCCTAATCGGCTTCTTCGAAGGTATTGATATTGTCGCAATATCTGTTGAATACCGTCTAGCCCCAGAGCATCCAGCTCCGGCGGCTTTGAACGACAGCTACGCCGGGCTAGTCTGGGTAGCGGACCACGCAGCCGAGCTTGGGATTGACCCTGCGCAAATCATGATTCTGGGCGGCTCCGGCGGCGGTCCCATCGCAGCAGGATGCTCCTTGCTTGCGCGGCAGAACCAGCACCCAACGCTAAATTTGCTTGCACAAATGCTGCTTACGCCTATGCTGGATGACCGGGGTCAGACGGTGTCGGCGAAGCAGTTTGAACATGTTGGACCGTGGTGTGGGGTTACCAATCAGATGGCGTGGGACTGTGTCCTTGAACAGGACAGACCGGCACAGGTTGATTATATGGTTGCACCTGCGCGTGCGACGGACCTGACGGGGTTACCGCCAACGTTTATCGATGCGGGAGAGGCGGAGGTGTTTCGAGATGAGGCCGTTGCGTATGCATCGCTCTTGTGGAAGTGTGGTGTCTCTACCGAGCTTCACGTCTGGAGGGGGGCATTTCATGGGTTCGAGATGCCAATGCCTGGTGCACCAGAGGATAGCCAAGCTGCAGTAGCGAGGGCCTCGATTGCTGCAAAGAAATTGTGGATCAGGAGGGTTTTCAAAGTGGATGAGTAGCGAATAGTGAGATTAGAATCTGTTCGCAGCATGGTTGCATGAAGATGAACAATGGCCCGGTATCCAGATTTGTCAGGAATATATATAACATGTATGCACATTTCTGTCACTTGGTATCATGTCTAATTCATTTAATCCATGTGCAACCCATCTTCAAATGTACGTATTCTGGTAGGCGCCAAGTACAGTTGCGAGCCCGTCTATCAAAAATGGGTATCACACGTAAACGATGTCGCCTGCGTGATATCACCCCCAACATATCGAGCTACCAGCGGCCACTGACAAAGCTCTCTCCTCATCAATGTAGACTGTGTAGCCGGATCCTTCCACTCCGCCCTCAGCGTTTCTGGCGCCTTGCCCTCTTCCACCCACGTAATTAAGCTCTCCAGAACGTCTTGCGGATACGGGGCACTGGAACTCGATGCCTTGCAGTGCGCCACTCCAGGAGCCTCGAAATAGCGATAAAACTCCGCAGCTGAGGGATCCCGCTCCAATACTTTTTGGTAATAGTCCGATGTTCCGTTGACGAAGATGGCTTCATCAGCCAGTCCATGCCATGTGATCATTTTGCCACCGGCGGCGCGGAATCCAGACAGGTCTGAATCCGCGGTCCCGATAATATGATCGTATTTGGTTTTAGACTCGTCGAATAGAGCATCATACTGTTCAAAGGAGAGTGTGGTGAGATCGAATTCGCGGTCATTGAGTACAAAAAGGCGCAGCCATTCCTCACAGACTTTAAAGGGGATGCCATTGCAGCGCTTCGCACCCTTGTGAGTATTACATTCCACCCGTGGAAGAAGCGAGAAGCTCGCATCATAGTTCATCCCGTGCCATCTCTGGGATTGATTAGGCCCAACAGGGCCCTTCCAGATTTGATACGCCAGAATGGCGGCCTCCTTTGTGATTGTGCGCAAGACACCATTACAGTCATATGGCTGTCCAACCACCGAGAGTGGGTCGAACTCGCATGCAGCCGGGGCTGAGAGCACCCGATCCCTGACACCGTCAAGGCCATCGCATGCTTGGATAGCTGCATCTCGGAGGGCATTAAATTCGCAGAGTTCCGGGTAGACATTCATCTGATTCATCAAGAGCTGTGGCCAAAATTCGGCGGGGATAAAAGATGCCCAGTTGATGGCCGGAGCTGCCGCCACGATTCCATCGAAGTCATCTGGAAATCGTTGCGCGACCATGAGGCCCTGTCTGCCGCCGGTTGAGCAGCCATTCCAGTATGAGTACGCAGGTGGTTTACCGTAGAAGGAAGTCGTGATTGATTTGCCAATTACGGCTAGTTCGTGTAGGGCGAGGGATGCGAAGTCCTCCAGCAAGTGGAGGTTCACCGAGCCATCTAGGTTCAACGCCCACTCATCAGGATGACTATCGGCAGCATGGCCACCGTCGGTTATACTAACGGCGTACCCCTGGGAGGCCCGAATGGCGAGTCCCTGAGCAGATCCAGTTACCCATCCTCCGCCACCGGAGGCTTGAAATCTTCCATTCCATCCAGACAGCGGGAGCCAGGTCTCCATATGGATCGTATCATTCCATTCGGGATGGGTGTAGGTAACGGTCAGGTTACAGACGTCGAGGCCTGCGATATCCAGAGGATCTGTATCCCAAACTTCCCCTGTCGAGGTTGAGTAACTGCGAACTTGCGCTACAGTCATTTCCAGAATCTCCACCCCCTGCAGCTCAGGTACAGCAATTGCTTCGCGCGAGCAGACCTAAGTCAAAGACGTGGGCATCATGGGCATCATAGGCCCTGATGGGTCAAAGTTCCAAATATCCATGATAAGCCTACAATTTCCTCGATCCAATCGTGAATACTTCTTAACATTCAAGAATTGTGTATCCTAAGATAGCTAGATTCATTTACAGCATACGTTCTCGGATAGGTGCATAACAGGTTGGTACAGGCGACTAAGTATGCCACCGGTTCATAACTCTCTCATTGGATATTACCTCACCGCTTCTTTCATCGCCCGAGGCATATACAGAGTAGTTCTTTCGAGATGTCTTTCGAGATATCTTTTTAGACATCTTTTGAGCTATCTCTTTAGATATATACGAGGGCGGTAAAAGAAGCATCTTCTATATAAGAGACTTTTCTACATAAAACCTTCAACTATATAATTAGTTTCCGATCCCTAGCCGGGATATACCTTTGTATACTTGTAAAGTGAGAGTGGAGCTAAATTAATGCCTGGCAATATGAACCAGGGGCATACTTAGTCGCCCGTAGGTTGGACGCACTTTATTCCAGTCCATGTCGTGATCCGAAAGGTGGACGACATCGTCCATTCTTCGGTTTCTTCCAATCTTTGGAGTGCTGACTCAGCGCGACCATAAAAGCTAACTATGGAGTTCAACTGGACGATGTCGTCTATCTCGCTGTCAAATAGATTCTTCCCCTGCAGTTTTATTCCCCGCAGCCCATGGAGATGGACCCCGGTCCGAAGCAGCCGGTCCGGCGCCGGACATCAAAACAACTGGAAAGAAAGAGAGAGCTAGACAAGCAGGCGCAGAGAATCAAACGCGAGACGGATAAGGACCGATTAGTTCAGATCCAGGCCGATGTCCAGAAAATCCAACGGCAGATGGACAGCCTCCAGAAAACCATGGCCATGATTCTGGATGGGATGAACACTCTACACAATACACATCCTAGCGCTCATCTTTCCCAATCCTCTTCAGTATCCCCGCCGGTGGATATGTTCACCCCACAAGATGCCAGGATCACGGGTACGAGAGGAGACTCGAGCTCCAGCTCCAGTCCTAGCGGCCTGACGTCAAATCCGGCCAACGGCGGACAAGCACCCCCAAAGCTATATGGGGACACAGATCGAAGTCTCTTGGCAGTGGATTGCAGCGTGGTACCAAGGGAGCGCAATCATTCGCCTATCGCAATAGGCAGTCTGCTTGAAAATAACGATTCTTGTGCCCCGTATGCTCAGGATAGCGTGCAATTGGTTGCTTCGGCGTTACATCCGTCAGAAACGGGGACAAACCAAACGACACTTGACGTCCATCGCCAAACCCGGGAATGCTCCAACAGAGAAGTCATCTCCGTGGATGATTCAAAAGCTCCCACTACTATCTATACACACATAGACACTTCTCCACCGACCATATTCAAGTATCGAGGTGTAGCGCTCCCATACTGTCTCTGTCAACCGAGGGTGCACTCCTCGTATGCAGACTGCTTCGAGCATACCGTCTACGATGCGGTGATCAAAGCGCACGTTCAACCTCAAGCGCCACCCGTCCCATTGAGTCCATCCCTTCCCGATCTTCTTTTTGTGGGAGAAGGGAACAACGTTGTATCCCGGATTTTATTCAAAATGTTGAAGCGAGACGGCCTTTGCGGGATGGATGTATTGTGGGGGGGGCTATATTCTCCTCTATCGACTACTTCGTGTCAGTTCTACCATAATATGCTCAACCGCATTCTCCCTCCTCCTCTTTTTTCTTTTATCATCTTCAATTGGACGCAGCAGATTGCTTACAACAGTAGTACCGTCTTTCCCCATCTCTCGAAACCCTCCAGGACGTACCGGAATGGTTTCGGCCGACTGAAATACAAAATAACACGCCTCACCAAATCTTTACCGATTTTATGCCATTCCCTCAGTTGCGCAACGCCATGGTTTCAGGCTCAGTTGAGTATACTCGAGAAGAGTTTGATATTGACTACGGCCGTTCTGTTTCGATTAACTGGCCCAGCTCGAAACCTTTGCTGGTTAGAAACGATTCCTTGGACGTTGTTCTAAACCCAGAGTTTGAACCACATGCTCTCAACTACAGTAACTGGTCGCTCAATGAGGAATTTGCGCTCAAGTATCCGCATATGGCTACGATGGCCACGATTAGATGATAACCTTTATGGTGCAACGTGTACGCTAACTATAGTTAACAAGCTACTTTACAGAGTAACCGGTGACCTTAGACACTGGGCCATATCGTATAGTTGGTATATGTAGATATTGATAGGTACTGTGGAACTTGGAGAATGTTGAATGTGTAGGCTAGAATTGTAAAACAACCAAATATATATATGTAGACAAACAATATCCAAAGACATATTATATACTGGCAAGGACACCTGATATATTTATCCTTTACATTTTTGTTTTTAGTTTTCTTACATGCGAGGATTTTCTTGTAACAAATGCCGGAATGACCTTAACGGAGGAGGTATCAAATAACTAAAAATAAACAAAAACAAAACGCCAAAACCGGAGCCAAAATATGCCAATCCAACAACATGAACATGAGGTATCAAACAAAGCAAGCCCTTATACAGCACAAGTCTCTATATGTACCTATACGTACCGGATATTCCCTGGCGGGTGGGGCTTTCCTATTTGAGCTGCCGCCGCTTTTATGAGGGTGCTCAGGCTCAGGCTCACTGAGTAGATGTCAGCACGGGCTCAGATCAGTGATCATGCTCAGATCAGTCACGTGCAGGATGACTGATGCTCAGTAAGTGCTTAGTGAGTGCTCATTGGATGCTCTCTGATTACTCAGTAATGCTCAGTGTCCAATCAGTGAGCAACACTGATACACTCAGCCCACCTCAGACTATACCCAGAAGGGATTAGCCCCCATAGGGTCGTTTATACTATGATAGTTAGTTCGTTAATAGCATTGTTGCTGCCCTCATTTTCCGGAGCACTATACCTCATTAAGAAAATACATTATGACGAAGGGGCATAGGAAAGAGCGGAGAACTCCATTCGTTTTATGATATCTTCCTTCTGTCTTCTAATTCAGAGCGGCTCGAGCTTAAAGTCCTAAATATAAAGGCAGACTATATACTAGTATTAGTATATAATAATCAATACGCCTTCTATTTAAGCGCTTTTTACTTAGTATATTAATCTAATATCGTATTCTTTTACTTTAAATATATCCCCTACCTCTAGGTTATACTATACTTAATTATAAGCAGAAAAGACTTTTTTACTAAGCGCAATAGAATTGTTAAGGAAAGGCGCTGTCTATAGCAAGAAAAGAATAGTTATACTCCTAGGGTCTATAGAGAGGAGGACTTAATTCAGAAGAAAGATAAAAGGCTACCTAAGACTAACAAATTATATTAAGAAACTATAAACCTCTAGCTCGAGTAAGTTAAGCTATATCTAAAATAGTAATCCCTTTTCTATTATAAATTCTACTAATCTTCCTTTAGTTTTACTATAGACCCGGAGAACGGGTTTAAATATTACTAAACCTCCCTTAGTTCTCTAGCTCTAACTTATAAGATGATTAAGGCGTATATTTGCTAGTATATAAGTTCTACTTAGAGGCGATTAAACGATAATAGGCTACCTATAGTAAGAACTATAAGTACGTATACCGAACAATTCTTTAGTAGATTTAAACAATTCACAAAAAGTAAAATCATCCTAGATAATTAAAAGGAAATAAAAATGGTTAATTTATTTATAACTTCCCCTCTAAGATTATACTAACCTTAATATAGTAGATTAAAAAAATCTTAACAGCAGATAGTATTATTATAGACTAAAAGAAAGAGAAACTTAACTTTATAAGACATGATTTTTTAAGAGTAGTCTTATCTTTATAGTAGACTAATTACTAAACGTTTATTCCGGGACTACTTAAAGTTATTATCTTATTTATTCTCTAGCTATTCCTCTTTACTAGAGTAAGAGTCGGAGCTTTCGTACCCTTTAGTAAGGACAAATATAAAAGAGGTCTTCGATATAAAGTAAGGCTTCTTTACCCTAGTGATATTATATAATATTAATCTCTATTCTAGTATATTAAATTAGTACTATTTCTTTTATCTATAGCTTATTAGGCGGTAGATTAGAAGATAGATTAGAAGTAGCTTAAAAATCTTCGATATAAAAAATATATAGTATAAGTTAGAAGGACCTAGTATTATATTTATCGAATATACAGGAACTTTATTAACTAGTGCTTCTAGATTCGGAATTAGTATCCGGGATAGTAATAGGCTGTAATTTGCGTCAGGCTACCTTCTTTTCTCCCTTATATTAGCGTATAGTGCTATTTATAGGGTAGATACTATAGATAATCTAGTATAGTTTAATCTTTTAAATAGCGAGATCTATTTGCGATAGAAGGAAGAGTATATAGATAAACTAGTTCTTAGATATACCACGGCTAACGGGCCTTAGGAGATACCTTTAACAAAATAAAAATTTTGTTCTTACCTATATTAGATTTTTAATGCTATAGGGTACTTTAGTGAATTAGCAACTATCTATTATATATAACAAGGCCTTAGGAAAAAAATCGAAAGTAAGCCCCTAATACTATATAAAATAATCGATAGATACTTAAGAGAGATCTTTATACTAAGATCTTTATAGAGAGAAATAGCTTTATACCTATCAGTCAAATTATAGTATATCAGGGCCTAGGTATCTTTCCGGAGTATTATTAAGCCTACTATTCCTCTATAGATATAGTAGGAGCCGTTCTAGATAAAGAAGACCAATCTAATCATATCGAGTACTTTTAAGGTTATATTTAATATTACGAATATAGCTTACTAGGTAAGTTACTAGTAGAGATTAAAAAGAGTATTTTAGAAAAACTAGATATAGTAGAAATAAGAGCCTAGATCGAATCATTTACATAGAACCATAATAAGGATTCCCTTAAGAATATAAATTTAGAATATAGGAAGATGCTTATTTAGTATCACCTATTCGAACTTAAGTAATATTAAAATTAGTAGGTATAGGAGAAAAGAGACTAAAAAATTATTAATCAAGAAAAAGAAGAGCCGACTTATTTAAAAAATAACATTCACATATACGCTTAAATATTAATTATACCTAAGATTACACGAATCGCAATAGCTATATCTTATATTAAAGAGCTTTCCTTTAATAAAAAACTTCTTCTTATCTAAGATCTATAGATATAGTATACCCATGATTTCGATATAGTATACCTCCTAAATCAAAGTCCAGTTTATAGGCTTTATTCTATAAAAAGATACTAAATTAGTATTATAAGATAAGTACCCTAGCTGAATAATAATATAGCTAATACTAACTCCGCTAGTCTAAGGAAGTGTGATAGGAGTACCTATATTTATAGATATATTCAGTATAAGAAAGCTTCTAACCTTTAAATATTAGAATTAGAGATACAGTTTTACTATAAATATATAGAATGGTTTTTATCAAGTTAATAGCGGAAGTATTACAATACCTATCTCTAGTTATAGCAAATCTAGCACTATAAAGTAATTATCTATCGCTATACCGTTATTTATTTAGGCTATTACCTCTTTTGCTTATAAGACCCAAATCTAAATCTCTCTATAGAAACCTATTTACGATCCTAGCTACAAAGTAACAACCTAAAAGAATATATTAAAAGATAGTATATAGCTAAAATTTAGTATTTTAAGAAAAAGCTAATATATAGATACTCTTAAATCTTTAACAATAAGTATAACCTTCGAAATCACTTATATAATACGCATAGGCTAAAGGAAACCATATAGTAAGATCTAAAGCTACCTAATAAAAGAAAGCGCACTTATAAGATAGAATTATAATACTCTTTAACAGAACTAAGAGAGGAGTATCCTAAGAAAATCAGATTTCATTATTATATATCTCCATACTATAAGTATAAGTATATATCAGAAGAATCATTTATCCCTATCCTAGCCTTACTTCCGTTTATCGAAGAGAATCTAGAATAATACTTAGAGCTAAGTATATATAACAAATATAGTATAAGTAGCAAAAGTAACTTAGTAGAACTATGCTTCTTAGAGGCAAGTCCCCTATCTAGCTTAGGGCTAATAACTCCAGATCTTAAGGCCATTAATCCTCGAATCCTTAAACCTCCTAAATTTAATAGCGATAATATCTGCTAATCTTATAACCTAGTTTTTATCTAGCTAAATTTACTCACTTTCCTACTAGAAGAGGATAAGGCTACTAAAATATCTATTAGTAGTATAAATTAGCCGTAACCTCCCGCTCTAAGCTTTACTAGTTAGCCTTCTAGATACTATACTATTACTAAAGCTAATAAGAGAAAAGGACTATAATATCTTACCTCTTTATCAATCTATAACCAAGCTATTACTATAGAATATAAGTAGAAGAGTTATCTACTTATACAAAAAGAAGGCAGCAAGGGAAACCTATCTATTAATAATTAAGCCCCTTCTAGTAGCTCTTATAGAACCCTTACTAGATCTAAGGTATAAACTTAGTCGCTCTAGTATTATTTAGATAGTTTAAATAGCTATAAGCCCCGGTAGAGGCTTAATATAAAGGATAAACAAAAGTTATATAACCTATAAAGATAGAACCTAACCCTAAGACAGATCGGGCCTTATTTTGCGGATATTAATATAGTATTACTATAATAGGCTTAGATAGAATTAAAGCCTTCTTAGAGATATACTAGATCTCGGGCTAATTAAAAGAGCAACTAAATCATTTTTTTAATTAATAATATTTTACTTATACTTAGTTATTATCAGTCTATACAAAATTTGCTATTTAGCTATATAGTCTAACTCTTACTAACCTAACTAGACTCCTTATTATACTATTAGAAAATTCTTAGCTATATAAGAATAAGGGATTAGTTAAAAAATAAATAGCTTAAATTCCTATAAAATCATAGCCTCGTTCTTTAAAGAGTAAATGTAATATATGATACTTATAGGACAGATACCCTATACTTTTAGTATAGTATATTTAAAATATAATAAGCTTCCTTTTTAGATAGGCTTACGGATAGACCTTTAAATAATAGTTAAGTCTTTATTTCTAGTCGTATTTAATTAGACCTATCTAAAAGATAATTGTAGTAGGTAAAGAAGGTAATAGGGCCATAAAGGCTAAAAATACGAGCAACTTATTAACTATTCTAGCAAAAACCTAATATAGCTAAATTGTTATATAGAAACAGATAGTTATATTATAGTTATATGATCTATACCGCTACAGTTAAATAAGAAAACTTAGTCAGTAATTATTATATATAATGTAATATACTATATATATTTTACTTTATATTATATTATAGCTCCTAAGTAATCTACTAAGTATTTAATCTCTAGTTATCTTATATAATCTACAATTCCTCTAAACTTCTTAAGGATAGTATATTAGTATAAGATAGCCTTCTAAAGATAATACTACCTAAATCGAACCTTATAGTACTATCGAAACCAACCTTTATTCTTAGTCATATATTTAAAATAGGATTGCAATTTCTATAGTTAGCCTATGGACAAAATTGATAAAAAAAGCGATAAGACCGATCTACGAGTTCGATATGATTACTTAGAAACTTACTTATCCCAGGATAGCGATATACAGTAAGCAATATACACTCCTAGAAACCTCCTAAGTACTCCTAGAGACTAGCTTCCTACCCTAGGAGCGGCCGCATCGTTCCCAGGAACCACCGAGTCTCCCGGGAGCCTGATATAAGCTCCTAGGTATCAGAGATCAAGTATATATAGTAGCTTAGGTATTTAGTCGTTAACTAAATATTATGCCTTTTTAGCCAGATAGCGTAGTAGTAAAATCTAAGCACCTACAAACCGTCATACTAGGGCCTAATTCTAAGTTCCCAGGAGCTTAGGGGCTCCTAGGACTACCTATACTATTCCTAGAAGCATTTATTCGGTTCCTAGGAGCTAGTATCAGGCTCCTAGGAGACTTAGTGGTTCCTAGGAGGGACAATATTGTCTAGAAATAACTAGTAATAAATAAAGAGTATAAAACAGACTTACTAAACTCTAAGCCATTTTCTTATCATAATATTAGAACCTATATATAGAGCTAATCTAGTAAGTACTGTAGCTAGTAATCCGGGTATAGGGTTAGTTAAAGTCCCTCTTATTCTTATACGAATTCTAGGGATATAGGGTTAAGGGATTTATTTATAGGTAATTATAAGCTTTCTATAGTCGTATATTAAAATTATAATATTATATTAATATAAAACTCTAAAACGACTTTAGTTTAGGTAATATATTGCCTCTATCTGTTTATAGTCTGTTTCTTATAGGCTTAGGCAAAGTAATATACTACCTGCCTTTTATATAATCCTATTTTAGAACGATTATCGTAATAAAATAATCCTTTATATACCCTAATCTATAGGATTAGATATTCTAGCCCTAATAGATATAGTACCTTATTTATCTAGCTATTAATTATAGCGTTATTAATCTTCTCCGGAAACCTCTTCTTTCTTCCTATTTAGAGCCTTCTTAATAAAGACCTCGAAAGCTAGTAAACCCGAATATCTAGAGTATAAATAGTGACTAGGTAAATTTTGTGACTTTAATAGTAAATCTTTAACTATACCTTTCTTCTAGTTATTTAGGGTACTACTATCTCTCTTTTGCTAGTTAGTACTTAAGTTCTCTATTCTTAAGCTCTAGATTATAAGCTTTTTGTTAAGCTATCTTAATATATCTAATAAAATATTAGTTCTGCTTCTTTAAGCCGGCTTTATCTACTATATAGGCCTATAATATATTATTATAGTTTTATAGTATAATAGTTACCTTATAGTATTTTTATTACATTTTTAACATTTTAGAATATATACTTATAATGATTCCCTCGAGCCTTTAATTTAGATGTTATATACCTAAGATAAGTTAATTCGGAACTTTTATAGTACTTTAATCCTAGACTAATCTTAATAAACGATTAGTAAGAGAGATAGGTTTAGGCGGTCCGATATTATATATCTTCTATATAGAGGTATTTTTAATCAGTTTTAGCTTTTCGGACGATTTACTACTTCTTATAGGAGAAATAAGATAATTATTAGATATAGATTTTTAGAGACTAATAGCCTCTATTTAAAATATTTTTTAAGGGCTTATATATTGTTAATATTCCTATAGTATAAACGTCGGCCTTATCAGTATAAGATTATCTATTATAGATATTAAGCTATAAGCTTCTAGGATCGTATTACTTACTCTTAGATTTTAAGGGTCTTATATATACGTGAATAAGGATAGCGTCTTCCGGATAAATAATTAATATTAAGGAAATCTATAGTCGACTCTAGATATAAGATATAGTATAAGGAAGCTTCTATATAGAGGGGATCCTATATATACTATATAGATCTAGTAGATTATATCTTAATTTAGCTTATATACTATATATATAACCCTAGAAATACGATATATAACTCCTAGGAATAGATATATACTTCTTAGGAACACTATAATATATCCCGGGATCCTTAGGGCTCTTAGGAACTAGCTATAGGATCCTAGTAGTAAGTATTATAATCCTAGAAGCTAGTGACTTAATATCTACTTATCGATATATCCGTATCTATAATATACCCTTAAAAAATATTTAAATAGAAGCTACTGTCTTAAAGAAATATATCTCTAAAGCTTCTTAGCTAACTATTAGGGGTAATAGACTTCTCTTTAAATTATTACTCTTAGCTATTTTTTTATTACTATCTATATAGGTAATCTTTACTTATATGTTTACGAAATCTACTAAAATACCGCTTTTAGGACTTCTACTAGAATTACTTTTATAGATTAGCACGTCTATTAATAAGAGAGACCTTCGAAGTCTATATCTTATATCTCGAGAATCTAACGTTATCTTTATAAAAAGCCTCTTTAATTATATAGACTTCTAAGATACCCTACTAATTTATTAGATAATCGAGTATAGAAACTTAGGTATTATTTAGAACTCTCTAGGTTAGGAAAAGGTAGATATCAACTAACCGTTTTCTAGTCTTATATCGCTTATATTAGCTATAAAATTACGGTATATAGACTCTATTAATTTACTCTTAAGCTATTATTTAGTAAAAGTTATATAGTATAATACTTTAGGAGTAAGTGCCTTCTTAATTGCTATTCTATATAGAAGTATAAAAATTGTCGAATAACTCTTTAATATATAGAATATTGATTTTAATAACTAATCCCTAGACGGAAATATACCTATTTTAATTATATTAACCTATTACTAAACCTATATCTTCTAACTTCTCTTATCTAATAAGCGGATAAATATTAATATCTATAACTATTATAGCTAAATATTACTATATCTAGCAATAGAAATTAGCGACTATAGAGTAATCTAAATGCTTATATAAAATCTGTGAGTTAATATTAACTGTTTTAACTACTAATAGGAAACTCTATTACTTCTAGCTGTTAAAGGATATAGTCGTTTTCTCCCTATTAATAAAAGACTACTTATTATTAAAGCCTTACTTTTAAGTCTATATATTAACCTTAATTATTAAGATAAGAATAGATATACCGTAATCTAGTATATAGTGAACAATTCCGATATAAAACTAGCTAAGCTTCTCTTATAGTAAATAAATCTAGATCTTAATTACGCTAATAAGCTAGATTAGATATCTTTAGTAAAGGCTGCTATAAATAGCTTCTTAGACTTAATTAAAATCCTCTTCTATTAGCCGGGGCTTTATAAAAGCCCTTAATCTACCGATATATTTCTACCGCTTTAGTTAGTATATTATATAGGACAATTTTTAATAGTAGAATTTCTTTTATAAAGTTCAGCCGATATTAACTAAAAAAGTCTATTAGGGATATCGCTACTTTAGATCGTAATAATCATAGAGCACATCGATATTATCCATCTCCTTCTTAGCTATAGAGGATCTTTATTAATCAATAACTAAGGCCCTAGCTCCTTTACTACACTTATATTTATATTAGCTTATAGTAGGTTTAAAATTACCGAAATATTATTAGAGTATCCCAATATAAATATAAATACGATAGACGACTAGGGGAGAATATCTTTCTAGTAGGGTATAGCTAGTAGGCATTTTAAGATTATATATTTGTTAGCTAATCAGTATAGTATAAAAAAGCGACTAAAAGATTTAAATAGCCAGACGGCATATACTATCGCTAAGGAACGTAAGTATAGGCATATCAAGGTTTATTTAGGAAGCTTCTAGGGTTCAGCTAGTTTATAGAATAAGATTTTAGTCTTTACAACAATCGGGTTCTCTAAGTACAATATGGTATTGTAATAGTAGTCTTTTCACCGCGACCTATTATCTACTGCTCATCTTCTCTAGTGATAGATACTAAGAACAGAGCTAATAAGCCTATCTCTAGTCCGGGGACTTAGCAATACGATAGGCTTATACTAGTGCTAACTAAACTAGAAGGAAGGACTGATCTCTATAACTAAGCAATACCTATATCTAAAATTCGCTAATAAATAATAAGATCTAAATACTATCGAAAATAGATAAACGACCTTAATTAAAGCTATAAGTCAGTTAATAACTTAACTCGGTTCTTATTCGGGGATATAGAAGATGTTCTTATAAGCTATCTTCTTAAAGTTTATTAGAAAAAGGTAACCGAAGACTTCTATTATAAGAACGCTCTGCCTATATTTAATAGCCTTTCGCTCACCTATATATGGCTAAGAATAGCGAAATTCCGTACGACTAGAGCTTCCTCTTTAGACGACTAGTTTTAACCATACTTATTTCTAGGTTCCTAAAGCATAACTACTATAGATTCTTCCCTACTCCGATAGTATAATCTTAAAGTATATAAGTCTTAATTCCAGTTTAGCTTATAAACCGCTATTATATCTACCGGATTCTCTAAAGGCAGTAGCTTACCAAGTACCTATAAGATCTTAGACTAGCTATATACCCTCGGCTATATAGCGTTGCTTGCTATTGCTAGTCTTATTAGGCTCCTATTCGAACTAAGCAATTAGCCACAAACAGGGCTTCAGCTAAGTTATCTCTCCTAATCTACTAAACGAGTAGGTCGTTAGGAGAATGTAGGAAATAATTAAGGCAACGAGGCCTGGTATCAGGATACACAATTTTTGTTACTCGCAAACGCTATTAGGGATGTTATTATAGGTCTCGAGGTCTCCCCTTACTCCACATATTTAATAAGGGCCTAAAGCTTTTTAGGTTATAATTTACAACCGTATCGGAATACAGAGAAAGGAGAAAGAGTAGGTTTACTCTAAATAATATAGTAGGTTTTAAAGGAGGGTTCGAAATAAAATCTTTATATATAAGTAGTGAACCTGATTTCGAACTATCCTATACTAAATCTAATAAGCTCTAATTAACTAGCCTACGGCTTATACTAGATAGTATAGTTCTATCTATATCAGAAGGCTATAGATTTGTAAGGGCATTTATATGACGGGGTAGATATAAGAGTTAGAGAGTGATCTATAAGGGGTATCCTAGTAGCCGATTTACCGGCTGAAATTAAAGCTAAAGATAGACTATCTATAGGCGTTAACGAGAATATCGGAGTTAAGGATTAATCAGCACAGGGCGTCCTAGTAGCCGATTTACCGGCTAAAATTAAAGCTAAAGATAGACTGTCTATAGGCGTCGATAAGAATATCAGAGTTAGAGATTGATTAGTACGGGATATTTTAGAAGTAGACGTACCAGTTATAGTTAAGAACGAGGACTAGTTGCCTATAGAGATCGGCATAATCGTCTAAGAGGAACTAGTATACCTACTAGGCGCCTTAAGACCGTTTTCTAGTATACAATTAGACGTATTTTCCTATCGGTTAAGGAAAGATACTATACTATTTTTATTAACTATTACCTAAGCAACCTACTCTCTATTTCTAGTACTATATATATTAACTTCTACCGATTTATTATCGGAACCGGCCCTAATAAAACCTAAGCAGTATTAACAATAGTATAAGGGCTTTTAATTTAAATTAGATACTTACCTAAGCAATCTTTACCTTTTAGTTTAGTAAAGATTGCTAAGTAGCTTATATAGCTATAGATATTCTTAGACCATACTCTACAATTATTCTCACTGTTATTACTCTTAATAATAGCTAAATAACTACCTACTACAATATTTCTGATAAAGAAAAGGTAATTAAAGGAATATATCCTAGACTATACGCGACTTTAAGATAAGTAAATACGATAATAGTAACAACTAGCTAGGGCCAAGAATTATTTATATTCGAGACTAAATCACTTAAAGCGATAATATTACTTTTACTGACCCTCTTAAATAAAGAAAAAAAAAGGGGTAGGAGAAGGCACTTACTTATAGTAGTATATCTTTAATATAATTCTTAGTAGTATAGCAGATAGACTAATTGATTAGAAGCAGGCAGTCAGTATTAGCTTATATACCGACCAGTAATAGTACTTCTAACCTACGCAATTTATCCGAACTAACTTATAGTACTTAAATTAGATATTATTTAACTTATACTAGAGAAGTTCCTGAATTATACACTAGGAGCGGGAACAAAGCTATAGTAGATAATAGAGAGAGAAGTACTAGCCTCAAAAAAAGAGGTGAGAAGACTGTCTAGCATACCGTAGATTAAAGAGCAAAGCGGGGATAGGTCATCTAAGTCGCGGTTGTCAGAATATACTATAAGGCGATCCCAAGAAGCAATTCAACTACTATAGCTAGGCCCGCAATTTCTGATTCCCCTAGCATGTTTCCTTATACTCATCAATTATTCGTCTTATAACGCCCACTTTATCTTATTACTATATTTATAGTATATATCTAATGTTTAATGCTTACTTTATTTCGAAGGTATAAAGAACCGTCTGTAAATTAGATTAATCTTTTAATACGCCTAGGTCTTAACCACTTCTTAACTACTT